>JAQGCN010000697.1:0-16032 GCA_034699725.1 Friesea truncata | reverse complement strand
TTTTCTTTTTGTTTAAAATAATGAATAAATGACAAGACTCAAGAAACAATTTCAAAAATTACAAATGGAAGGAGTTTATTTTAAAAAAGAAATGAATAAATTAATTGATTATACTTGTGGATTTGAAGGTCCATAAAGAATCTGTTCAAGATTCACATAAGTCCCTGCTAAGTCACTCTTCGACGCCACCCCTTCACCCCTCAAAACCCACCCTTACCAATTTTGATTTTCTCCAAAAGAAAGGGATGAAAAAAGAAACGTGTCTTTTACAAATGGATTTTTATTTTCTAAATGTAAATCCTACATTCACTTCTGCTCAAAATTAACTTCTGGCCATGTCAATGTGAAATCCATGAATTTCCAATAGAAGCCTAAATGACTTTTTTATGGTTTATTAAATTCTCAAAATCCAAACCTAAAATTAGATTGTAAACCCTTGTAAAAAAAAGAAAGGCAAAGGGTCCATTTTTCCTTTTGTCTCAGTTCAGTATAATTCTTGCATTTACTAAACGCAGGCCACGCAGGCGGCATATTTTTGTAATAAATACTCCGAAAATTAAGAAAATAATAAAATAAATCTGGTTCACAAAATTGTAAGTAATGATTTATAAAATTATATATTTTTTAAATAAAATTTTCAAACTCTTTTAGGAATAATTTTGATATTTTAATAAAATTCTGGTCTGGATTTTTGGAAATAAAATCCTCCAAACAAATCATCAGGTTGGAACTTAAGATTCTGGAAAAAATGTTTAAAACAAAAGAAACTCAAAAACAACAAATACAACCATCAAATTCTAGCAAGAGACACAATTGTACATTCTGTCAAAAATTATTTAAAACCAAAGCTGAGTTGTTCCAGCACATCCTAAAACACACAAATGAGAGACCATTTCAATGCAATATTTGCAACAAAAGTTTCAAACAGAAGGGACATTTGAAGAACCACGAAAAAATCCACACAGGAGAAAAACCATTCCAATGTAAATACTGCAATAAAAAATTCATAGTTAAATTCAATTTAAAGACACATTTGAAGGATCACACTGGACAAGGACTCATAAAATGTACAAAATGTACAAAACAATTCAAAACAAATTCAGAACTTAAGAGCCATATGATAACCCACACAAAAGAAAGCAAATTCATTTGCACAATTTGTAAATATCCAGCACAATCCAAGAGTGAATTAAAGCGTCACACCATTGGAGTACATTCAGATGAAAGTCCGTACAAATGTAAAGAATGTGGAAAACAATTTGGATTCAAAAGCAATTTGAAGTCTCATATGCGTATTCACAAGAGTGACTTTGGTGTTCTCTTGAAAATTAAAGATTTGGGAGATGTATTGGATAATTTACGAGTGAAATATGGAATTGGATTTTGTGATTCAGATGGATGGAATCCAATACAAATTGAAGATACACCACAATTAATCCAACACATTAAAATCAAATACACAACTAAACCATTCCATTGTACAAAATGTGGAAATCTCTATTCGACAAAAGATCATTTGAAGTTGCATATGAAGATTCATGCCAATTTGAAGGAATACAAATGTGATGATTGTGGGAAGGAATTTACACAGAAGATCAATCTTATTAGTCATATTCGTATTCATACTGGTGAGAGACCCTACTACAAATGCCCCCTTTGCCCAAAAGCATTTACTACAAGTAGTAACATGAAAGTTCATCTAAATCGTTGTCACATAAAGGAAAAGCATTGGAAATGTGAACTATGTGATGTGGATTTCACATCAAACAATAGTTTGTATTATCATAAAAAATCGAAGCAGTGTATTGACGCTCATAAAAATATTTAATCTTCAAAATGAATCTAGAAATAATTAACATCTATATTTTGTTAATATTTGTCTTTGTTCCAATTGGTTGAATGACGAACTAATTATTTATTCCTTGTAATATTTTTTCTTCTTATTTGATGGTTGGACAGATGAAGAAAAATAATTTTAGATTAGAAATTAATTATATTAATTTTCATGATTAATAAATTGATAATTATTGTACATAATTTTTTAGTTGGATTTCAGCTTTGAATTGATTCATTCTTTTGTATTTGAAAATTAATAATTTAACTATTGTGTTTGTTAGTAGGGTCCATTACTACTATTCATATTTTTGCTCATTTCAAGAAAAAAAATTGAATTAATTCTGCAGCATAATTTTTTTGATATACACTCCAATTAAATTCGGTGATTCAAAATTTTATTTAAAAAATCAGTTATAAGATTCCATAGTATAAAAATTATAAATAATACCCCTTGTAATACATTATTGTGACGATTTCCATACAGAAAAAATTATAAAAATCTAGTAATAGGAATAATTACTATGCTTTATAAGTATTGCATTTTTAGACAAAAAATTGTCATGTATTTGTTTTATGGTTTAATTTAACCTTTATCTTAAAACAGGATTACAAAAGCTGTTCCTCAAAAGGCTAAAAAGTTTCTAAAACTCCTTTAGATAAAATCAAACTGAAATACTAACTTAATTACATGGGCTATACGCTAAGCCTACAAAAGTAACGAAAATATAAAAGAAAAAACATTCTGGTTTCAGTTGACTTCTGAATTTACGGATACGGACACTATCGTTTCACCCTTTTAAGAAATTTTGAAATTGAATGATCTGCTGGACTTTTTGTATACCCCATCATACTCATCATTCTTAAGATGTCAAAGGTTAACATTCATCAATAAGTTTATGAAAGTTGATGAAAATTTAAGTTGTTAACCAGAGAATTAAAGACAACAAAATTAGAAACATTTATTATGATTGATTTGGATTAAAAGTAAAAATGTTTACAAGAATTCTGTTAAAGATCTCACGCAATGTTACAGAAATAAAAATAGAATATTTTAATTTGATTACATTATAAGAAGAAAAGGGGGAGGTAATGTTTTCTGTTGTGATTTTGATTAGATTTTTAATATATTTTTGATTACTAATTAACACTTAGACTTAACAAACAAAACACACATGTTTTTAACACGCTCATGATGTAAGTTCTTATCTAACCAATTATAACTTACTATAATTAGAATCTAAAATTATATTAAATGAATCGATTATTTTGTATAACACAGAATTTAACTTTTACCATTTATCATCCATTATATATCACACCAATTAATTTATTTCAGGTCATTTTTTCAATAATCCATCTTTCTTTATAATATCAATCATCTTAACTTCTTAATATCTTATCACATTATTATAATTTACTTTCCCTGTAATTTATATTTGTTTTTGTGTAATTTTAAGTTTAACAAATGAAATGTAGATATCCATCATCAGCATCACAATTATTATGAAACTCATAAATTAACTTAAATCTTATATCATGTAATGTGTGTTAGCTTTAACCAGGAATGTTAAGACTAGAATCGATTTTTGAGTTTAGCATCATCAGACAGAAGATCTCTTCTTAATTAAAACTATTGACAAAGTTTTCACTCACTTTCTCTTCATCTGAGTATTATTTCAAGTTAATAAATTAAATAAATAAAGTCCAAGTTTGACAAAATTGGCAGCCGGTAGACAGTAATGAGTTCTTTTGTAATAAGTTATTTCTAATCCGATTATTTTCCTTAAGAATTTATATAATCATATCTTAATCTCATTGTTTTCTTCTTTCATAATGTTTGGTAATCAAATCAATTTTCACAAAGAAGAGACAAGAGAAAGGGACAGATAAAGATATGTTTACAAAGTTATATTGGATATAATAATTTTCTAAGAATTAATTTTAGTGAGAATCTGAAACTCTTTCTCGAAGTTGTGAATGATGAAAATTAGAAGAAATGTTTTCATTGTTTCCATCACTGTCGTCTCCAATGGATGAAAGGAAGATTGGGACAACCATTGGTTGAGAATTTCTTTCTCTTTGACACACGCACCGGCAAATTATTTTCTTGAATGCTGCACGAAAGTCACGGTTGAAGTACTAAAAGAGACGAAAAAAGGTTAATGACTAATCAAATTAAAGTTCATGTAAAAAGTTATTTTAGTACCGCATAAAGTAGTGGATTCAGAGCACTATTCGCATATCCCAACCAAAAGAAAACAGAAAAAAGGAGTGGGGGAATACATTTCTCACAGAAAGCTCTCAATACATACATGATGAAAAAAGGAAGCCAACATACGATGAAACATCCAACTATAATACCTGTAAAAATATTAAAAAATATTTATTTTATGAATTTTTTTCATCAATAAAAATGTCATCGTCAACATTTTTATTTAAATTGGAAAAAATATTCACAAATGTTAATTCATTGAATTGAGTTTACTTTGCAAATTGAAATTCTACGAAAAGAGTTTCTATTATTAAGGCATGCTTAATTTTCTTTTTTTTTACTGTACTTTCACTATATTCGTTATAGTTCGTATTTTTCATATCATATAGATTTCAATTTATTCCCCATTTTTAAACGAATTACTCTTCCTAAAAACAAGTCCGAAGTGAAGTGTTCTTTTCATCTTTCTTAGAAAAGAAAGTGAAAGTGAGAAAGGCGACTTTCACTTTACGGTTTTTTTAATGACTTCAAACTTTTTACTTTATGTAAGTTATGCATCTGAATTTCTGAAGAAAAAAATTTCAGCGTCATCGTTTATGATCATTGACGATTAGAAAACCTGTCCAACTTTTTAAAAAACTTTATTTCTGATTAAAATTTGATGTAAAAAGACTTCATGAAAATTTTTAAGAATTTCATTTTAAGATTTTTGTTTTTGTTAATTAGAAGTTATATAAGTCTCTCAATTATTTTTAACATCATCGGAACAGAAAATCAAATCAATTAATTAGGTTAAGAATTTTCGGAAAAATCATTAAATGCAACGTGAAACACGTGGACGTGGGGGATAGCTCTGCTTAGACAAGAACAACATATCCCAGAAGACTTAAATCAATCTTTTATTAATGTTATTAATTGCTCTTCAACTGCGACTGCAGTGCTCTTGTTATTCTTAATTTAAATAAAATGAAACCCTACTTTAATTTAAAACGATTTGCAACTCAAGTATAAAATATTATCCAATCTATTACGCAGAAGGTTGAAATTATTATAATATAGAAATTCATTTTTGAACATTAAGAAAAATAATGGCTGACGTTATTTCGCTATTAATAATACAATACAAAGATAAACGAATCTTATAATCAGAGAGTAGAGCAGTACTTACACAAAAGTAGTAGTATACTAATTCAGTTTTCAATCTCACGATAATCAATAATTCAATCTACATCCATCAAAGGAAAGGATGGATTTCCATTAAAACGGTTCCTTTTTTACTAACCCACTTCCCCTCATTTGATTCAAGGAGAAAGTTTAACATTAGAGAATACGTATAAAGATGGATGATGGAAGGACGAAGTGATCTTTTAAAAATAATGGAGTGGGGGTGTGGGTAGATATGATGTTGGTAGCGTGATGGGAATAATGGGATTGTTTTCATATCAGTTTCTAAAAATTATTAGTCAATAAGTGATCCACTACTCTCTTATCTTTTGAGTCTTTTTATTCTCTATGTGTCATTATTTTTCGTAGACTCAAGGATGTGAAAGTTAAAGATGAGAGCGTTGTAACTTATTGACGTTGGAATGAATAACGTCCTTTCTCCTGGTCTCTCTCCTTTCTCCGGAAGGAAAAGAGCCAGTCAGATAGATCCTACACACACGTTGCTAAAGAATGAAAAGTGGTTTTGATATTTCCTACTCCAGATGCTTAAGACAGGAATAGAAAGTTTAAGGTAAGGATTTTGTTCACGTACCAAGTGTTTTTGCTGCCTTGGTTTCCATACGGAATCTTTTGACCTGAACTTTAATGTTTCTTCGGCCCATTTTAGAAATTAGTTTTGATTTTGGATCTTCTGTAGAACTAGAGCTAAGTGCTTCATACTTTACTGTTGCACAAAGTGTAGGAGATGGCGATGGTGTTGAGGATTCAGAGTCTGTTCCTCCATGTCGACGTCCATCTGCAACTGGAAGAGTCAGTGAGTCTAGTTTGTGACAGGGTGAAGTCCCGGGTGAGGGTGAAAGGACAGGCCTTCGACTCATCGAGTAACTGTTTCCACCAAAGGTGTTGTTCCGTGGTCGATATGATGTAGCTCGCTTTCTTACTGAAAAAAAGGCCAAAGTTATCCTTTGGAATTAAACTGGAGGATTCTTGAGTATCCGTGACTCGAATAATATTTTCAATCCTAGGATCCAATTCACTATACTATCCTCTCGTTTTGTTTTATTTTTTTCAGGAAAAGAAGTAAAGAAGATGGTGGTATAGATCCAACACCTAAGAGAAAAGAGCTGTCGTACTTCCTACACCTATCCTACCTATTCGTAGTTTATCTGATTCAATAAGAAGCTTAAGAGTAAAGACGGATCAATTAATTTGCTAAATCACGAACACCTCACAGACTCTAAATCATATATCTTTTCTCCTTCCTTTCATTCAACCAACTAACTAAAACTTTCTCCAATATTACCCAATAAAATGCTAAATCCGAAGAATGCCTTTTTCTACACAAACACAGCGAATACCTAAGCATGGTTCTATTATATGAAACCTTGTAATTTGAGGGATGCTAAGTTTTATAAGAATTTCAGAGTTAATTAATTTACCACGTTGTGGTGGTGTGAGATGAACTTTAATCCTTTCGTGAGATCGGCTTCTTTGGAGACGCCCTGAACCCGCACTTGACGATGGATTTGGTTGAAGTCGTCCGTTTGAAGAAGAAGTGGCTGGATTTGGTGAAGTAGGACGATTGGTACTAGTACTACTGTGGTGATGATGATGGTTTTGAACGGATCGACCACGATGAATTCTAATAAAACCGAAAGATATGATTCATTTAGAGGTTGATCAAGTTCAAGAGTTCTCAAGGAAAAGACAAAATCAAAAAAATCTCATATATTTCAAGATAGATTTCTTCAAGGATTTACTAAAGTGGTCAGACTTACCTTAATGTCAGTCTTTGCTCTTCGAATCTGGTACCAAGGAAACGTGAACCCTTGGTAGTTCGGAAACCCTGATTGATTGCTCGCGTTGTTTCAACGGCTGCTCGATAAATTCTCCAATAAAAGAAGAGCATAACAAACATTGGAAGGAAAAAAGAACCAATGGCTGAATAAACGACGTAACCCTAAATAAAAAATTATTTCATAAATTTATTAGTTTACTGCATAAAGGAGTGTGTCAAATTTTAATTTTATTCAATTTGTCAAAGTTTATTTCAAATTACATTTTCAAAATTTTAATAATATTGTTAATGCTCTTTTGCTTTGTTTTGTAACAATTTAATACTATAAATTGAAAACAATTTTTCATCAATATGGGTGATGTAAATATTTTTTAGAAATGTTGTTATAGATCACTTTAAAATTTTTACTTTAATGATTCGTATGAAATTTTAGAGTGAAATTCCATTATTTAGGATTTGTTGAACTTTTCCTTTTTATTTCAAATGTAAGTTGTAATGGAAAGGGATGTTAATGATGACCAAAGTCAATTAGCAGTTGACACCACAACAAGGAAAAACTTTTCCATACGTTAGATGTGATCCATCAACTTAGAAAAAAAAAGTAAAGGGGAGAAAGTTGTTAATAAAAAAGAAAGGGGAGCTATTGTTAAAAGGAAGAGAAAGGAAAATGATGATGAATTATACCTTATCATTCGTTAGTTCACAGGTGAAAGAACATTCTTCAAATTTATATTTCTGCCCCATCATTGGCTCAGTGTCACCAGAAATCACTTCAAATTGACCACCCTTACTTGGATATTTTTCAGTTAGATTATAATCTGTACTGTTTCTAATCTGACGAAAAAAAGTTCGTTTTCGATCATTCCAACCCACAAGAGGTGGAAAGCAAATGACAAAACTCAGAATCCAAACAGCACCAATCAAAATCTTTGCTTTCCTTGACGACATTATACTAGGATAAGTCACTGGTCTTGTTACTGCAAGGTAACGATCCAAAGAAATTGCACATAGATTCAATATACTTGCTATTCAAAGAAAAGAAGAAAGAAATTTTAAAATTTTGTTAAAGTAAATAAAATGAAGTAAATGTGTTAAACAAATAATAAATTTATGTTGTATATTCGTATTGAATCGATAAATCAAAAAATGTTAAACCAAATCACTCACCTGTACACATCCAAACGTCAACGGCGAGCCACATTGAACACCAAAGCTCTCCAAAGATCCAAATCTCTAATATTTCCCATGATGCAGAGAAAGGAAGGACAGCAAGTCCTACCATGAGATCAGCAACAGCAAGTGAGACGATAAATAAATTTGTAACTGTTCGTAATTTTGTACTTATAAAAACAGCAACAATGACCAGAAAATTTCCAACAATTACAACAACATTAATAATTGCAAGGATGAGGAGAGAGCTTAATACTTTGGCATCCTTCCAATTTACTAAATCGAAAATCTCTTCACAGGAAACATTTGAATATTGTACTTCTCCTTCAATATGCAAGTGACTCTTCATTTTTTTTTGTATTCTTCTTATTTTTAATATAATTTTTTATAATTGTTGGAATAAATATGATAGGATTTTAATTGATACTCAACCAAATTCTCATTCAGGTTCCGTTCCATTGTTATTGTGTATTAAATTATTTGAATTTATTTTATAAATTTCATCTTTCTGCATCTGCATCCCTGAAAATATAAAGATCATAAATAAAAACTCTGAGAAATTATAGGTATAGGCTGCAATATAAGTTTAGCTACGTTTAAATTATAAGTAAATTCTCTAATTCTACTATCACCACCATAAGACAACATTATAAGTTTAAATTGTTGAAAAGTTTTTAAAATGAAATTTGAAACAGGAAAAGTAATATTTAATTAAAAGTTTAAAATGAGAACAACATTAACAAAATTAAAACGACACTCAATTCAATAATGATGAAGAAAGTTTAATAATTTTCTATAGAAAGAATTTAATTTCAATTTTATATGATTATAAAATCTAGATTCAAATTCAAATTTTCTAAAAAGCTTTTTAAATAAAATTCAAAATCAAATCTCTTTTTCTACAACATAATAAAGTTAACATTTAAATAAATTTGTAAAAACTTATTTTTATACTCGACTTTCTTCTTCTTTAGGAATGCAGATTTTGATTTAGCAGTAAATTTCTCGTTTTCTTAAAATCCTAATATTATGCCTTGAAAATTCAAACAAGGTTCGTTTAACAAGAGGAGGAAAGGACGCACATCAATGATTTCTGCACCAGTGTACATCATTTCTGCATCGCGGCGATAAAGAAAAAGCCTAAAGTAATTTAGAATTACATGATGATGTATTCTCCTTGAAAATGGATTTAGAAAACCTCAGAACCCTTCTTTGGAAATCCTAAACTATATCTACAAAAAAATCCAATGCTTCCTAATTCTATCATCCCTTCTTTTCTAAATTAGTTCTCTAGAGATGCGTTTGATTTCCATTAATTTGATCTAGTGTCTACTGGATTTTTGAGGTAAAATTCCAGTAAATGAATTTCCTCTGCGTCACATTAAAGAAATAAAATCAAGAGAGTCTTTAATTTCATTTTAGTTCCCCAAGCTCAAAAACTTATTATTTCATTATATTCTTATTTTTCTTTCTTTATCAAAAAACGTATAAAAGTGTCTCGTCTTGACTAACTAAAATAAATGAAAAATCCTCCCTCTCACATTATTTGCATCATTCTAAGAAACTTTAAAGTGTAAATATCAAGGGAGTACCTTTAAAGAATATTGTCATAGTCATAACCTCGAGAAAATTTTCAGCCAATCAAAATAAAGCTTCAACAATCTGTTTAATATTCGGATGAAAATTAGGTTTTGAATTGCATTGCATCACATTTCTATTGTACCTCAGGGAAAACTCATCCCTTTCTTTGAATAATTTCATTTTCTAAAACTTATTACAAAGACATACTGACTCCTTACCTTGAATCCATTATTTAACAAGAAGGAAATGGACAGTTTTCACTTTCAATGTTACAATTTATAGCTTTGATAAAAATCCAATTTTGCAATTGAACTTTGCAAATTCAAAATTTTTTTTCATAAGATAAAATTAAAGTTTGAATGGTAGAATTAATTTTTAAAATTTGACATTAACAATATAATAATTAAAATTTTCCACCTTACCACTACTTAAACTTCTTTGAAAGTTAACTGAGTGAGAGAAGAGTGAAAAGAAGACTGAAAGTGAAAGTAAGATTACTTTATACTACTTTTCCCAAAGAGATTCCTTTTTGGTTTTAAACATATACGTACGAAGTAAAGAAGAAAAGAGGTCTTGAGCAATGCGGCCAGGTAGAAATGAACATGAGCTTTCAAATACCCAGCTTTTACTTTTCATTCATTCATCCTCTTCTTTCTCACAGAAAGAGAGAAAGTGGCCCCTCAGCTCAATTTCAGGGAAAGGATTTGCGAGTCCATTGCGACTCAATGCACTATCGCATGACCATAAATCCCTCCTACCATTACATATCAGATTCATGAAACAATACTAAAGATTACAAGGGTACTCACACACACTCCAACTAACTTGCATGCAATAATCAAAGGAATTGTCCACTAAATCTTAGAAAATGTTCCATGTTTACTAAACATAACTTTCATATAAATTTGTAGATCTAAATAAGATATTTACACTTTAAGTTTAATTATAAAATAAAACACAAACAAATTATTCTAAAAATAAAGAAAAATCAAATTTATAATGTCACACCTTACATCTCTTTAGACTTACTGAGCCATTATTGCAGAGAAATTAACAAGTTGTGATTCGACTTTCACTTGCTTTCACTTTGAAAAACAATGCTTCCATTAAACTTTGTTGTTGTTGTTATTTAATAAGAAGAGTAATGTAATTGAGTTGACTGTTATTTGACGTTTTGATATTGATATCCGTAACATATTTATTAAAAGATTGCATGATCGAATATACAGAGATGAAGAGAGAGAAAGAGACGCAGCTGTGGATGATTAATGCAGGAGAGATCAAATTATAAGGAATATTACTAGATTTTCCCTATCGTCATCCCTCTGCCTATGTCAGTCAATATATTACGAAATTACAATAATTTCCATCTGATAATAATTAAAGAATACTTCATTAAAAATTGATATCTCGTGTTTGTATTTATCTTAAGATTTTAAACGCTTTCTGCTTGCTCCTTGTCACGTTGAGATAAAAATGTCAAAAATGTAACATAAATAACAAAATGATTTTAATAACGAAAAGAATAGAGCGTCCTATTTTATGACCTAAATTCATAAGTTCCATAATTCATTCACAGGAAGTGAAATTAATTTGATTTAGATTCGAAATGAAAGAGACGAGTCCTTTCTTTCTCACTCCGAAGTCAAATATACCCAATTACTCAATCAATTAATTTTTGACAGAGTAATTGTCATTTTCATCCTTTTGAAGAGAATTGATTTAAAATCACCATTCCCTTAAGTATAAAAAGGACTTACTTTCTTTTTAATGGATTAATTTCCGTTTTCTTTGATACGAATCCAAACGTAATTAAAAAGACTTTCTCTTCCTTTAGTAAACTTGTTAGCTTAAAGCTTTTCCAAAAAGGAGATTCTTAAAATTCAATCAAGATTACTTTTTTTTCCTTTTCTTGTAATGTATATTACTACAATTTAATTCAAAAAGAAATAGTTTTTTTGAAGAACAGAACAGAGCTTTTTTTCACAATTACAAACTGCTGCTACTACTATTATTGGTAAACTACAAGGATTAATTAAGTCTTCTACAAAAAAAACAACACACACACAACAGCACAAACAAAAGATTGTTTTTATGGAATGAATTCTTTCAAAGCTTTAAGATGAAACTTAATTTTCGTGGAAAGTTTTTTTTCCTCGGAACTTTTTGTTTGTTTCACTTACTCAATTTAATCAGGTATACTCGTATTAAATGCGTATTTGATTATTGCTCGTGTAGTAATTCGGTCAGTAGTGATTAACTGGATAATTACTTTTCACATTTATTGTATCTAACGCAAAACTTGACCAATATATAATCCTTGTACAACTATTATAAAAATAAATGTTATATAAATGAGTAGCGTAAGAATGTTTCTGATTGGAAGCACTATAAACACTGTACATTGTTCCAAAGACAAATTTCACCTTGAAATACAACTCAACCCCGTAAATAAAATGCCAAATTGAATGTGTGAAAAACTAAAGTTGAATTACTTTGACATGTCACAACCATTTTAAGAAGTATATTCGTCTGGAAGATAGATTTTATGGTATCCAGGTAAAAAGATCAAGAGATTCCGCTAACGACAATTACTATATTGGTGAGATCTTGTTGTAAGCAAGAACCGTCGCCGACTCCGCATCCTTCCATTATATTTCTATGTAATATGAAAACAATTTTGGGAAATTTAGCTAGTTAAAACTAAAAGTAACTCTGGATATAACGCAATGGTTGCTTCTTTAAACTATGCTATTACTGACGCGCTGTAGTTACAACTTCAACATAACGAAATTCTTGGTTCATGCTTCATTTAAAATAAAAAAGCATTTATAATAAAGTGGTCACTTACTAATTTTGACAGTACACGAAACTTTGTTTTTTACAATCTTGAATCATTCTTTTAAAAAAATATTATATAATACTTATATCTTAAATCGATCCATGACGTATATGGACTGTCAGAAATCGTAAGTAAGTAAACTTAAATGCAGTTGTCCATGAAACTTATATTTCACAAATAAAACAACCTGGACTTGGATTTGGAATTTATGGCAGAAGATGAATGACTGGGCTAAGAACAAAAAAGCTCAAACTCAAAAGTTGCGAAATAAAATTGAGCTGACATTGAAAATTAATTCCTACAAGAAAAAAAAGTTAATGTTACAAAACGAACAAGTAAGAGTAAAATGTAAGTAATTTTGTTGTAAGAATTATGTTGTATTGTTTATTTTTTTCCAAATTATCCAATCTTTAATTCAATAATTTTGCTGTTTAAAATTGAAAGAAGCAAATACTAGTAAAGTGAATGATTTTATAAGTTTAACATCCAAACAAAATGAACTGTAAAACCATTTTACAATCCATGTTTCTACTTTCTCATCGTATTTATTTTCAAACTAAAAAGAAAGGATTGAGAAGAGAAAAGCTCGGAAACACATTTGCATTTTTATGGTTCCACGCTTGCGAAAATCTTCTTAAATCCGGAAGTAAAAAATAAAGCTTATGATTTTTGAGATGTGAAGAAACAAAGCAGATCGCTAAAAAGAAAAAAGAATTTTTTTAATTTAAAAAATTGTGCTTTTGAAGTAAATTTTGCAAACTTATCTTTTATATCCTGCGCTAGCAATTTTTTTATTCGAGTTCCTAGTTTATGGATAATTTGGATTTATATTACACAAACAATCTTTTCATTCTTCTATTATCAATAATTTAAAAAGAAATTAAATTGAAAATTTTCCTCTTCTTTAAATTTTGATATAATATAAAAAAAAGATAATATTTGGTTTTTAAAATGTTGATTATGCATTAGAGGTTTTTAAGAATAAGCGTTTTTTTTTACTTCGCAGCACTCACGACGAATCCATCCGTCCGAATAGGAAGCAACTAAACTAAGGATGATTGTGATTGTTACTTTTGGAGGGTTCCATTACTGTCAGTAGAACTCCTACACGAAATGAAGAGATTTATTGAGGAAGTTAAAACTTGGAGATTAAAAGAACGTTAGAGAGAAATAAGGAGGAGAGCTCATGACCTTAGAACGGAAGGGCAATAAAGACCCACCATCCGAATCCAGACAGGATATTCCTACATTTATTTTTCAAACATGAAACTTACATACCGGATATAAAATACCTTTAAGAATAATCCTGGAAATCTAAAGATAATGATCATTATACTGAAAAATTGATCGTGATTGATAAATGTATACTATGCCTTTAAGAAATATTCACAATTATTTTTGTAACTTGAAATTAATTACTCAACTTTGATTTCTTCTACTATTCTAAAGTGGAAAAAGTTATGATCATTGATAATAATTTTGTGATAACACTTAATATATTTTATGTGACCTGTTCAATGAGCCAGCAGTCGAGTAGTAGTAGTGATGCGGTAAGTAAGTGTCAGAGTAATCCTTTCACCAATCCCATTTAAAATACGTTCGAATGAAGCAACTCCAAGGACTTACAACACGTTTATTTTCCTTCTTTTAACTTTTATTGATAGTTTTTCACTTTCTTTTTGTCTCCTCCTTGGATAGCGAACGTCATTTTTAGGGAAAGTGAGTAGAGAAAGAAGAAATAAAATAAAAGTAATCCATTACAAAAAAAACTCTACATCGAGACTTCCACCAAGACCAACAAACATCACAAAATCCACCACTGGACCAATCTTTCTTGAAAACAATAAACAATTTATTTTCTCAATGGTGAAAGTCGAATGCTCTTTGAAAAAAATAATCTTAGGAGGAAAATTTGCTTTTGTTTGGAATTTTCTATCCTAGTAATTCTTATTCTTACCGGTGGTATCTCCTTTACTACTCAATGAGAATGAGGTCTCAATGGGTAAGTACTTGAAGGAAGAGATTCTTCTGATAAATTACTTCAAACAAGTCTTATACTTTGTCTCAATTGACAAGAGAGCTAAGAAGTACGAAGTAAAAAAGTTAAGAAAAGATTTAATCCTTAAAGGAGGATTTATTGTGTAAGTAAGAGAAAGCTGTGGAACAACCAATCAGAACAGTCCTAAATCAAACTGGATTATTCAGAATAGACATCCATCCAAAAGTTAAAAATATAAGTAAAAAAGGTGAAGAAAATAAATTTAATTAAAAAAAAATTTAATCAAATTCTCTCCTATATCAATGAAAAATGAACAAAACAAGGATCATTTCTTTTCTTTATAAAAAAGTCTAAAAGGTAACATATCCATTTCTAAAGGAAAATCTCTTTACTTCAATTGTGTATTGGAGAATAAAAAAAGTGGTTTCCATTTTCATCCATCAAGCCTTAAAAAATTGAAAGAAACCTTATTTTTTCTTCTTCTCTGAAAAAAAAGATGAAAGGGCCGAGAATGACACCTGAAAACGAAAAACAGAGGCTCTTTACAAACTTCATTGAAATGGAGATCAAAAGTCGATTTTTCACGTGAAAATCCTACTGTAATCTTTATCATTTTTCAAAAAAAGAAAGAACTAAAGAGACGTCCTTCAGCCTGAAGCGAATTCTGAAAACCCTCCATCACTACTACTTCATCACTAAGTCATGAGGAGAAAGATAGTACTTTCACCACTTTCTCCGGCTGAAATAAAACCTTGTAGAAAGTCCAAGGGAAGCATTCCTTTACCAACTGAAACATAAGCTCCAGTTCTTTTTTTCCACTCTATAATATCAACTTACCTTTTAAAATCACGACGGTCACACATCATAAACCAAAGCCAATCAAACTTTTATTTTGATTGTAATTAGAATTTTTACAGGGAATTTATTTTTTTCCTTTCATCACATTTCAAATTTTGTTCTTTAGATTTTATAACATGGTTGCTCGATTTACTTTACGTTTTTCACACAGACACTGTCCAGTAGTTAAGTTGTCTGAGTATTTTCCAAATCCAAATCTGGATTCAACTTTTATTAATAATTATATTAAAATTGTATCTAAAATTTTTACTTTGCACGGATTTTAATTTTATTCAGAATTAACGAGTGTAAAATATTATAAATTACAATAACATTAAGAATGCCTTCTTCTGAATCAACAATCCTCCGAATTCGGAGAGAGCAGTGTAAGTGTGTAGGAGAAAATCATTTCCCAGAATGAATGAAAACCGGGAAAAGTTTACTTTAAATTAAAACATCCTTATCAACATCAAAATATTTAATTATCCTTAAAATTGAAAATTAAGGATTCCAAAGACATTAAAATTGAAAATAAATTAATAAAACTTGTATAAAATAATCATAAATATTATTATATACATAAAAATTATACT
>JAQGCN010000696.1:0-16035 GCA_034699725.1 Friesea truncata | reverse complement strand
AGACGACGCTGTGCCTGTTTTGGTGGTGGTGGAAGTCCATAGTCAGAATCTGGGCTTCTATTACAATTTTGTCCAGACTGTTGATCAATGAGTGAAAACTGCGAACCGTAAAGTTGTGGTTGTGACAGTGAGAAATTTTGTGACGGTGGACTAATGGGACTTTGAATATTGGTTTGAGCACTATGTAAGTTTTGAGGAGGTAAGTTTACATTAGGATATGTCCCGTTGCTTATGTAAGGTGGAGGTACTTGATACGGAAATGGAATAAAATTTTGAGTTGATGTGGGTAGTCCAAATCCATGAGTTGCAGTAGGAGCGTAAGATAATGGTGGATGGGCAATGGGAAGTCCAAGGCCTTGTCCATCCGAGGATGTTCGTTCTGGTGGAGGATTACCATTTCCATCAATTGGCAAGAAAAATTGACGTTTTAGGACTAAAAACTTTTCACCCTAATAATAAACAGCAAAACAAAGTTAAAGCAAACAAAAGTTAAACATGTGTCAATCAATTAAAATGCAAGCAGCTCGCTTATTATAACAACAGCGAACAACAACAACAAGCTTATTAATACAGAATTATACTTACATTTTCTACTTTAACAGTGGCCAGTTTGTTGACAATGACTTTGAAAAGAGCTCGAGCTTCATCTATTATAGTACAACATTAAATTACAATTAAAACTGTGTATTAGAAAATAAATACTTCATTTTATTACCTCTAATTGCAGGGTTTGCTAAATATGTTCTAAAATGTGTAACAATTTCATTATTTCTTGCAATACCACCATTAGCAATGAAATATTGTAAAACTTCGTCTTCACTCATTAAACTTTGTTGTGACATTTTGAAATTCTAAACAATGGATTTAAATTTAACTAAATTAAATTTAGAAAAATTAAACTAAACTCACCTGTTTTTGCTTCAAATTCACACCCCTCCGCTCCCCTCAATGTCGATGTCCACTCGCATCCTTTACAACTCACCCCCTTGTCATAAAAGTTAGCAAGTGAATGCTAACTTCAATAAGCCTAATTTTGATGTCAATGACCTACGATAAGAAAACAAAACAAAAGAACAACGTGATTGGACTGGACATGGACTCTGAACTGTGTGTATGAATTTGAGAAGTTTTGGAGTTGTACATGAGTGCTAAAGTATGAAAAATCAATAACTTCTTCAAGAAATTCAAAACAATCTTCTTTCTTTTGTCTGACTCATTCAATTCTTAGAAAATAAACATTAATCATAAAGTCAAGTCCAAATGTCATTGTGGCACCCTCTTAGCAACACTTTGACAGTTTGAAGGAAGGGAAGAACCATTTAAGTATAGACTGGACTGGATATATTCAATAGCTAAACGAAGTAGGTCAAACTATAAAGCAAAAGGATGTTTATTTTATTAAATTAATTCCATTGGTTTTATATGTTTTCAGTGCCATGAAGTACCAAGCTCTTGCCATTTCTTTCTCTTGTATTGTTCTTGAACTTCTGCTCTCCTATTGGTCAATTTAATATTAACAATGTAAATCACTCAATCAACACGTGTGTTCATTAGAAAATTTAGGGTGTGAATGTTAACCACACTTCGTGTCGTGTCTAACAATGAAACTATTCAAGATACTTTACGACAGTCCTGGAGAATCATACTTTGCTGGACAAGTTGTAACTGGAAAGGTCCTTATAGTTCTCAATCGCCCTAAGAAAATAAAAGGTAACTTTGCAAATCTATTTTGGATTTATTTGCTTTTTTAACATTTGAATTTTATTCCAGCACTAAAATTACGCTGTATTGGTCGTGGAGAAGTTGACTGGACTGAAAGAAGTGGAAAGAATGTCTTTCAACATCAAGCTGTTGAACCCTACTTTAATTTTGATGTCAACCTCGTCGGTGAAGGTATGCAATTTATTATTTTAATATCCAAGTGGGAATCTTAGGTTAATTATTAACATTTTTAGAGAGTGGTGACATTATACTTCCGATTGGTGAGAATACATTTCCTTTCCGAATTCAACTACCATGCGGCATTCCTTCATCCTTCCAAGCGACACACGGAAAGATACAATACTTTATTTTGGCAAAACTATCAAGACCATGGAAATTTTCACAAAAAATTAGCTCATATTTTACAGTTAATGGATTTGTTGATTTAAATCTCTTCGGGACAAATGCTCATCCAATCACTGTTACGAAAGTTGAAAATGATCAAAATTTAGGATGTTTAGAATGTTTTTGCTGGTATTCTTCATCTGTTGGCTTTGTTTTAACAATGGATAAAACTGGATTTGTACCAGGAGATGCTGTCCGTTTTTCACTTCAAATTAAGAATAAGTCATCAAGTAAAATTAGCTCAGTACTGCTTACTTTAATTCAGGTGAGATAGCATTCACTATCAAAATATTGAAATCAATTAAGAAAAATTTTATATTTGCAGATGTCATCATTCAAAGCAAGGAATAGACAAAAATTTGAGAGTAGGCCAGTTCAAGAACTTCGTGGTCCACGGGTTGGAGCTAAAGAAACCAAAATATGGGATTCGGATTCATCTGGTTCAGTTTTCAAAATTCCAGCAGTACCTCCAACTAATCTTGGTGGCGGAACTATTATCTCTGTTCAATATTATTTATCTGTAAGGAAATATTTATAACTTATAAATACGGTAATCAAGAAAGTCCATTTTCAGGTAACGCTTAAACTATCCACAGTTTTTGAGAAAACAATCACCGGGCGTGTTTTATTGATAATCGGCACTGTGCCATACCGAAATTTATTTGAGCAACTTATGCCACAGCGTATCCTGCCAATTACACAGGAACCACAACAACCAACAGAATCTAGTCTAAATCCACCTGCGACGTCTTTTTATCCTACTTCGCCCACACCAACAACAGATTTTACATCACGTAATTACTACTATTGAATTCTATCAATTTGAAACAAATATTGAATCTATATATTTTTTATATTTAGCCCCTCCTACATACGCAGAAGCAATGGAACTTTACAATCGTTACGGAAATAGTAGACTTCCATCACCTTCAGCTCCATTGCAAGACTTTACTGATTTTGATGACGAAAACTCAATTTTTAATGAAGAAAATGATGAAGCTGGAGATGGTCGGCCTTTTTCACCAAGATATGCAACTTACGAATGGAATCGAAACAATAGCAATTAAGTGAAGTCAAATAGATATAAAATGTATAGATGTAGCTTTGTTTTAATACACGATGATAAAATAAGTAGCTTTTATATCCTAGTCGGTGTTATAGTTCTTATGTAATTTTTTTGTACCGAATACGGAGAAAAAACTTTAAATGTTAATTTTAATTTATTGTGAAATTTGCATTGTTATATACGATTATGTCAAAACTTTTCATGTCATAAAAGTTAGCAAGTGGATGCTATAAACTTCAATAAGCCTAATTTTGATGTCAATGACCTACGATAAGAAAACAAAACAAAAGAACAACGTGATTGGACTGGACTTGGACTCTGAACTGTATGTATGAATTTGAGAAGTTTTGGAGTTTATACATGAGTGCTAAAGTATGAAAAATCAATAACTTCTTCAAGAAATTCAAAGCAATCTTCTGTCTGTCTGACTCATTCGATTCTTAGAAAATAAACATTAAATCATAAAGTCAAGTCCAAATGTCAATGTGGTACTCAGTTCACAACACTTTGACAGTTCGAAGAAAGGGAAGAACCATTTTAACTAAAGACTGGACTGGATATATTCAATAGATAAACGAAGTAGGTCAAACTGAAGAGAAAGAATGATATTTTATTAAATTAATTCCATTGGTTTATGTTTTCAGTGCCATGAAGTACCAAGCTCTTGTCATTTCTTTCTCTTGTATTGATCTTGAACTTCTGCTTTCCTATTGGTCAATTTAATATTAACAATGTAAATCACTCAGTCAACACGTGTGTTCATTGGAAAATTTAGGATGTGAATGTTAACCACACTTCGTGTCGTGCCACCACTTAACAATGAAACTCTTCAAGATACTTTACGACAGTCCTGGAGAATCATACTTCGCTGGTCAAGTTGTAACTGGGAAGGTCCTTATAGTTCTCAATCGACCTAAGAAAATAAAAGGTAACTAAATCAATTTTTTTGTTAGTTTAATAATTAGTTCCGAGATTTAAATTTTATTCCAGCTCTGAAATTACGCTGTGTTGGTCGTGGTGAAGTTGATTGGACTGAAAGAAGTGGAAATAATGTCTCTCAACATCGAGCTGTTGAACCGTACTTCAATTTTGATGTCAACCTCATAGATGAAGGTATACAATTTACTAGACAAAATATCCAAGTGTAAGTCTTAAGTTAATTATTAACATTTTTAGAGAGTGGTGACATTATACTTCCGATTGGTGAGAATACATTTCCTTTCCTACTTCAACTACCATGGGGCATTCCTTCATCTTTCCAAGCGACACATGGAAATATCCAGTATTTCATTTTAGCAACACTATCAAGACCATGGAAATTTTCACAAAAAATTAGCTCATATTTTACAGTTAATGGATTTGTTGATTTAAATCTCTTCGGGACATATGCTCATCCAATCACTTTTACGAAAACTGACAATGTTCAACTTTTTGGATGCTTAGAATGTTTTTGCTTGTATTCTTCATCTTTTGGTTTTGTTTTAAAATTGGATAAAACTGGGTTCGTGCCAGGAGATGCTGTCCGTTTTTCACTTCAAATTAATAATAAGTCATCAAGTAAAATTAGTTCAGTACTGCTTACTTTAATTCAGGTGAGATAGCATTCATATTGAGATCAATCCTAAAACTGATATTTGCAGATGTCATCATTTAAAGCAAGGAATAGACAAAAATTTGAGAGTAGGACTGTTCAAGAACTTCGTGGTCCACGGGTTGGAGCTAAAGAAACCAAAATATGGGATTCTGATTCATCTGGTTCAGTTTTCAAAATTCCAGCAGTACCTCCGACAAATCTCGGTGGTGGAAGTATTATTTCTGTTCAATATTATTTATCTGTAAGGAAATAAGTATATAATTTATGATAAGGTAACCAAGAAAATCTCTTTTTAGGTAATGCTTAAACTATCCACAGTTTTTGCGACAACAATTGTCGGACGTGAACTTCTGATTATCGGGACTGTTCCATACCGAAATTTATTTGAGCAACTTATGCCACAGCGTATCTTACCAATTACACAGGTACCACAACAACCAACAGAATCTAGTCTAAATCCACCTAGCACGTCTCCTTATCCTACTTCTATCACACCAACTAAAGATTTTTCATCACGTAAATACAACTATTGAATTCTATCCAATCAGAATTTAAAATAAATATTGAAACTATATTTTCTGTATTTAGCCCCTCCTACATACGCAGAAGCCATGGAACTTTACAATCGTTACGGAAATAGTAGATTTCCATCACCTTCAGCTCTATTGCAAGACGTTACTGATTTTGATGACGAAAACTCAATTTTTAATGAAGAAAATGATGAAGCTGGAGATGGTCGGCCTTTTTCACCAAGATATGCAACTTACGAATGGAATCGAAACAATAGAAATTAAGTGAAGTAAAATAGATATAAAATGTATAGATGCAGCTTTGTTTTAATACACGATGATAAACTAAGTAGCTTTTTATATCCTAGTCGGTGTTATAGTTCTTTATGTAATTTTTTTGTACCGAATACGGAAAAAAACTTTGTATGTTAATTTATTGTGAGATTCGCATTGTTATATAAGATTATGTCAAAACTTTTGATTGTCAAATTGGTGATATTATAAAGTGAGGCAACTGCTTTTGATTAATATTAATTTTCAATTTATTCATAGCAACAATCGGAAATAGAATGATCATAATAGTTCCTAATCGTAATTTGATTGTTTTAAATAAATTTTTTTCTACTTTAAGAGTTTTTTCATTCGATTGAAGTTAATTTATAATTTTTTAAAAGCGTTCTTTCATAAGTAATGTGGATGATACTGGAGCTAAAGAAAATACTTGTTTAATTTTAAGTGGTGGCTTCTCAGTACCTTCCGGAACTGTTACTTCAAAATTCTGAATTAGATTTGAAACGAATAGAAAAATAGTATCTCTTGCTAAAGTTTCTCCAACACATGCACGTTTTCCAATTGAAAATGGTATTAGTAATCCTTCATGTTTCACTACAGTTGATTCATCAGGGCTTAAAAATCTCTCAGGTCTAAATACATGATGGTCGTCTCCCCAAATATTAGGATCATGATGTAAAGCGTAGAGATTTGTCAAGACAAGAGTATCTTTTGGTATTTTAAAGCCGTGGAAAACAGTGTCTCCAAGTGTAGTATGACCAATATTTATAGAAATAATTGAGGATATTCGAAGTGTTTCCAATATTACAGCTTCAGCATATGGTAAACTACACAGGAATGAAAATAATATTACACACAGACACAATCGTAAATGTGCTTAGGCAATTTTCTAACCTTTTTCTATCCTTGAGACTAACACTTCTACCTTTTCCAATAACTCTATCAATTTCATCGTAAAGTTTCCGTTGAACGGTTGGATAGTGTAATAAGTACAACATCAACCAACTTAATGTAACTGAAGTTGTATCTGTTCCAGCAATGAAAAAATCATTACAGATGGATTTTAAACCACGTTCTATAAAAGATTTTTGTTAAGATGAGCTTAAGGAAATGAGGGAAATAGCCCAGCTAAATCAGCTCCAATTTTTTTTTAAAAAATCGATAACTTTTGAACGGGTAACTTAAATTCAATTTCGCAAGCGTTGTTTTGTTCTACACATTATTACCTTTAATTTGACACATGAATGACCTTCTTAGGTCATCTGGTTCATGAGTTATTGAAATTTAAAAATATTTAATCAATTAAATAATTAAAGATTAAATTTTAATTTCAATAACTCATGAACCAGATGACCTAGGAAGGTCATTCATGTGTCAAATTAAAGGTAAAAATGCGTAGTAAACCCGTAAAAGCCGCAGACATTAAGATGATTGCAACACGTTGAAAATGAACGACAAATAGTAGAAAATGACGTGCAACACGTTGAAAATAACATGCAACACGTTAAAAATGAAATGCAACACGTTGAAAATAACATGCAACACGTTGAAAATAACATGCAACACGTTGCAAATGTTTTTTAACACGTTGCAAACGAAATGCAACACGTTAAAACAAAATTTGAAAAAAATGAAAAAAAAATTTTTTTTTGAAAAATAAAAAATTGTGAAAAAAATTTCAAAAAGTGCGGACGGCCGGAATTGGTAAAACCATAAGCCTTTCCAGCTACGCTGTCTGCGGCTAATAATGTGTAGAACAAAACAACGCTTGCGAAATTGAATTTAAGTTACCCGTTCAAAAGTTATCGATTTTTAAAAAAAAATTCCGGCTGGTCTCGCCGGGCTACATATTCAAACCTCTTAAAGTTAAATAAATGAACAGACCTTTATTTTGACTATGAAAAATTGAATTTCTGTTGGTAGTCTTTGCAGATTCTTGTAAATAAAGATCGATGAAATCTCTTGGATTATCAGCTTCAGATAACGTTTCCTTGTGCTCTTGAATTATTTCAAAGAAAACTTTGTCACGATACTCCTTGATAGCTACAAGACGATTCCAACCACTCCAATTTCCGAAAATTTTAGCGAAAGAAGGTGCAGCTTGTATTACTTGTGCTTTTAACGATGCGAAATTGAATATAGTTTTTGAAGTACTGTTAATAAGAGGAATATAATTCAGTGACTAAAGTAAATTTAACTATAATAATTATATTAATTATAATTCAATTATTGAATTACTCTTCAATTCCATCGATTATATTATCAAGCTTTGGGTCATCTTGATCGACTCTTTCTGAAGTTAATATACGCCACAACGAATTAACAACAGCCAATGCGAAGCGTCTCTGAAGTGATACTGGAACGCCTTTATTCTTCTTCAACCAATGAGAAAAATCCTTAACATCCTCCATAATCAATTCCTCCATTCTACTTGTTCCAAATCCAAAATCTCGCAAATGTCTCAATGTAAATTTTCGATGGTCACTCCATACTTCACCTATTGCATTTCCGATACCTCAGTAAAGTAAAAATGAAACATTAATTTGGGTTATTAATTATGCAATCTCATTCAACTTTCTCACAAGTTGAATATATAAAAATTAGTTTAAAAAAATACCATCATGGTCTCCAATAAATTTCAGACATTCATTTCCAGTTTGTCTCCCAGCAAATATTGGTTCATTGAATGCTTCTTTAATTAATTTTGGACCATGAATACAAATTGCTTTTTGTTGTCCGAAATAAAATCCAACAATTGGTCCGTACATTTTTGAAAGATCTTCGAATGTTTTATAAGGGGATTCTCCAAGATGCGGTAAATTACCAACGATTGGCCATGGACGTGGACCTGTTTTTTTAAAAAATTATTAATATGCTTATTTATAAAAATTAAAGAATAATTTTTTTAACCTGGTGGAAAATCAGTATTTTTTTGAATAAAAATTTTATATATTAAAATAATGCTTAGGAAAATGTATACAATAATAATAGGAAACATTATATTTAAATTATGGATATTAATATAGAAATATGTTTTATATTTTATTTGATCCAGTCCTTACTATCGTTGACTTTCACATGCATAAAATAAAATCAAGGAGAAGAATTTACATGTGCATTATATTCACGTAATTACGAAATGTAAAAAATAAAAATAAATCCCTTATAATTTGTTTCTCAGTGTAATTAAATTAATGTCCCATAATTTTATTTTTTGATTAATCTATGACACGAAAGCGAAATAAGGTCTTACAAAATGGAAAAACCCACTAGGAAATTTTAACGGGTAAGAATATTGAATTAACAATTAAGTAAATAGAAATATACAAATACAATGTTGTGTTCCAATGTTATTTATTGTTACAGATTTTTGTTTTCAATTTCAGAAAAATTCAGTAAACATAATTAATTAGAGTAACAAGTTTTTAAGGTAAACATAAAATGAATGAACTCATTTTTCAAATGCAAATTATATTTAATTCATTATGTTTATGTTGAATTTTTTATTCTATATCCTTGAATTCATATTTTTCAACTTCTGGATACTTAAGCCCAGTATCATTCAATACAGTAACAATCCATGCATCCTTTGGTAGTTTTCCTGATTTCATTAATTTAACAGCAGCGGCGACATTTGCTCCCGATGTATAACCCAAATATAATCCTTCCTTTGATCCTAATAATTTCTTATATTCAACGGATTCACGATCCGTCACATTAAGCGTTTCATCCAATACATCGAATTTAAAAAGACGAGGTACTTCACCATATCCTGAACCTTGAAGAAGATGGAGTGGTTTCACAATTGGACAACCACTGATTGGTTCTGCTCCTTTTGGCTCAACGGCTACACAATGGATGTCTGGATTCATTCTTTTTAAATATCTGAATTAATAAAAATAATTTTATATTTATTTAGTTTAGAAAATTTTAAATTAAAATTATAACCTTGACACTCCCATAAAAGTTCCAGCAGTTCCAACAGTAGCTAAGAATGCATCAACCCGTCCGCCTGTTTGTGTCCATATTTCTGGTCCCGTTGTTGTTTCATGTGATAGGATGTTATTTTCATTGTTGAATTGATCAACATAATAAGCACCAGTTTCTTGTACAATTTCTAGACCTCTCTTCTCAGCTTCAGATACATCAGCAAATGTAACATTGCCAGGTTTACCTTCAACTTGATCAACGAGTACTGCATTTGCACCAAGCCCTTTCATCATACTGGCCCTCTGTGGACTATTACCCTTTGACATAACTGTTGTGATTGGATGTCCAAGAACGGCAGCTACCAATGCTAACCCACAGCCTTGATTTCCACTTGTCACTTCTAGTATTGGTTCACCATCTTTTAAAGCTCCACTTTCACGTGCTCTTGTTATCATTCCAAGGGACGATCTATCTTTAATACTACCACCTGGATTCATGAATTCACATTTTGCAAGGATACGTCCAGGACCTGGCCATATTCGATCAAGGGCCAAAAGTGGAGTATTACCAATTAATTCAAGAGCATTTCCAGCAATTGATGTGGAACCATATTGTTTATCTCCCATTTTTAATTTTTCTGGGATAAGAAATAGGAGAGTAAAATGGAAATTGTATGAACTCAGTGATTGGTTAAATTAAAATGAATATGAGTTTTTGTAATTGTCTGTATTTAAGTAAAACCACTAGATAAACGCTAATGAAGTCGAATCCTCTTTTTAAAAATGATTGACACTTGAAGGACTTAATTCTTTTAATTAGGATAAAAAACCGCAGTGGAAATTTTATGAAAATGTGAAATGATTATGTCGTCCGCACCCCTTGTACAAAATTATTATTTACATCATTTCTTAAGGGATCACCGATTTAGGATAAAAATGAAAGATAACAATCCATCAATCATTGAAGTAATTTTGCAACCTTGAACTTTATGTTTACCCAAACTTAAGAGAGGGATTATTATTATTGTAGAAAGATCTTAAGAAGATGCGGATGCGGAGGAAGGGATGGATGGATTTAAGGGAATTTCCTTAAAATGTAAAGGTTAAGGGTAAAGGATATTTTTCATTGTTTGAAAAAAGCATACCCTTTAGATCTTTGACCTAGTTATATAATAACTTCTTACTCGGAAACAAGGTCTCAAACTGTTCAAAAGCCAATATGTATATCAAAGTTATTTTCTGCATCCTGGCGTTTTTCAGCAATTTTGAAAATTCATTACAACAAAATACAAAAAGAGAAGAAAGATTCAATCATGGAGTTGAAAGAATTTTGAAGGAAATGAACAAAGGTAATACAAAATTAAAATGCAAATTTTGCTCGTATAAAATATATTCATTGTAATGATTGATTGTTAAAGTTGTGATGTATAATTTGTAGAATCCACCGTTCCAATAATATTAAAACCCTTGGGTTATTCTGAGATGAATTCAATGAAGAGAGATAATAGAAACAATCGTGAACCAAATGGACGTCCTGGATACTTACGATCGAAGCTCACTGGAGGACAAGTACAAGGTAGGAATAATATGGATGATATTGTTGGATTAAGTGAAGATGGAGAAGTATTTTCAAAAAGAGAAATAATGAAGAGAAGACTTAATTCATTCGTAAGATTTTTCTAATTTGATTTAAATTATATCAAAAATTTTAAATTTTATTTTAATAAAAACAGAGAATTGCAAAATTGTTTCCTGATGTACATCCAAAAAATCCTGGAGTTCGTAATATATATTTTCCAGATAATGTTACAGAATCAACAACGACAACCACCAGTAGTACAACTGAAAAGCCTACGACTACAACAATACCACCACCGACTAAAGAAGGAGGAGGATTTTTTGCTAGAATGTTTAATTGGTGGCCTTTTAATAAAAGAGATGAAAATACTGAAGAAATTATTACCACGACTACACCATTACCTACAACCACCACGACGACCACTACATCATTACCTTCACCACCCCAACCAATAATTTCACAACCAATAGGAGTATTTTATTATATTCCTTCAAGTACTACTTCAAGTACAACAACTACAGAATCAATACCCACTACAACTCAACCTACCCCTTCAACATCTACGGATAAACCTGAAAAATCTGCTCCCGTTGGCACATACCATTTTGTACCGATTTCAGCTCTACAGGATGAAAATACAAGCAGTACAACACAAGAACCAATTTCTACAACGACTACATCTGAACCTACGACTACTGCTGAACCGACTGGAACTATTCAATTTGTACAAGTTCCACCATCATCAACTTCAGCTACAACACCTCAGCCAACAACTACACAAATACCGGATAACGGTCATGAACTTATATTCACTCCTGTGGTTGAACCTTTTCAATCGAATACACCACTTAAAGTTGAAGTCAGTAAAGAAGAATCGGAATCTAAAATTGCTCAACCAATTGGAAATGAGCAGAAACTTGTATTTTATTCTACACAAGATGAAGATAAAACGCCAAACAAGGATACTCGTGTAAAATTTCCATCAGCATCAGAATATTCACAAAATAAATTTCGATTTGATAATCCTTATTCTATGATACGTCGTCCAATTGTCCACCATCCACCATCATTCAGAAGTATACATCCACCACCGCCATTTTTAACTCCGAATATACAACCAAAACCAATCCCTGTAAAATTACCACAACCAAAACCGATACTTCCTCAACCTAAACCAATACCTATGAAATTTCGTTTCGAAAATCCAAACAAATCCCCAAGAACAGAAGGAACTGAAGAAAAGACAACCATAAGAAGATTACCAGATGGAAGTATCGTTTTGCCAAATGGTATTGTTGTTCCACCTGGATTTAAATGTCCATTGGCTAAAGATAAATAATATTAATTAATAAATGCATGTGTGTAATTTAAGTTTCTTTTCAATATTACTCAATCAATAAAATACCAAGTACATGACCTTGCTTTTTCGATAAAAATTTGTCGGCCTTACGTATTTAATTTCTCCATTGTTTCTTAAATGATACTACGTCAATCGACCTTACGCAAATAATATTAACAATAGAACATTTAGAATAAAATTCTCAGGGATATTCTGAAATATTAAATTCTAGATTTCATTTCGTATTTAACCCTTCAAGAAGATGAAGCCACTATTTTTAATAGGAGTGGTTTGTATAAGTGCAGTTTTTATGAAATATGGTAAGATCAAACCTCAATTATCAATCATCAAATTCATTATTAATATTAATAATTATCATAATTACAAGGTGACTGTGCTAATTCGGGAAGATCAGAAGAGTCAGCAGAGTCTGAAGAAAGACGAGAAAATAAAACAAAATTGAAACCACCTAAATCATTTGGGAGTGCCATTGAAGTTGAAAAACGTACACTAATGTGTGGTGGTCCAACGAATCCATACGAACGTGTAATAGAAGCATTAAAACAACCAATTATGAGTTTCATGGAACCCAAAATATATCTAGTAAAGAAAAATAAAAGATGATATCAATCACAAACAGTGTTGAATAATTTGTTTTTGTAGATCATGGATGAAGTTCAAGAAGGTCTCCGTTACTTATTCCAAACAAAGAACAAATGGACCCTACCAATCCTTGGTACGACACACTTGGGTCGTCAAGCAGCTATTGACAATGTACTGGAAGCTGGTGAGACACTCCTTGTGGCCATAAACGGAAACGAAGGTGAACGTACAGCGGATTTAGCAATGCGTCTTGGTAATACACGTCATAGTGTTGTTTAATTGAATGGTATTAAATATCAAATGAATATTAAATATTCTCCCAGGTATTGAAGTTCAACGACTTGAAAAACCATACGGAGTTCCATTTTCTCTTCAAGAATTAGAATCAGCAATTAAAAAATATAAACCAAAAGCATTCTTTATTCACCACGGTGAAAGATCAACAGGAGTATTTCAAGATGTAGCTGAACTTGGAGAAATTTGCAGAGAGTAACCTCTATTAAAATTATTTCAACTTTTAAATTCAACTTGTATTCATTTTAATAGTAATGGTGTTATATCAATTGTTGACTTCCATGCAACATTAGGGGTGGTCCCAGTATTTGCAGATCGATGGAAGATCGATGTTGGTATTGGCTGTTCTGAGAAAGGATTGGGTGGTATTGCAGGATGGGCACCTGTTACTTTTAGTAGCAGAGCTGTGTAAGCGTAACTATGAAATAAAATGCAGAAATATGAATATTAATGTATTGAGTTTGAATATTACAGTGACATTATCAAAGCAAGGAAGAGTCCCGTACGTACAGTAAGTACAGATATGAAATGGTTGATTAAATTTTGGCGTGGAAGTAATCGTAAACGAGATATTGAAGACGATATTGAAGGTGAAGATGATGGAGAAGAAGATGAATACGAAAGAAGATTTGTACATACATTACCAGTACCACAATTGTATGGACTTCGTGAATCCCTTGCAATAATGGCTGAAGAAACACTTGAAAAATCATGGAATCGTCATTATGCAGCAACGATGAGATTTTGGGACGGAATGGATAAGAGTTTTGTTGAACATTATGTAAAAAGATCTAAATCTAGACTCATTGGTACTGTCACTATTAAAATACCAGATGATGTGAAAGATATAAGAAAGTTGAGGAAATATGCCATAAACAAGTAATATAAGCACTAATCGACGTAATAATTTAATAAATATTTTACACTATATGAAATTGATACAGGTTTAAGATAAGTATTGGAGTTGGGTATGGTAAGACACGGAATAAGTTAATAACTGTAAGTATGCATGGTGAAAATACAGAATTTGGAAAAGTTGATATGGCACTTAAAGTAAGTTAATATTAAATTTACTTAATCACTTTTTTTTAAAATTATTAATTTTAATTAGGCAATTCGAGAAGGTGTAAAATTTATCAAAGGAAGAGGTGACATAGAGGATGAAGAAGTGAAAAAGAAGAAAGGTGCAGTTTTTGGAAATTTGTTCGGTTGAAGAAAATAAAATATATTGTATCAATTAATAAATTCAAATTGAATAAATAACTAAAAACAATCCATAACATTCTTCAACAATCATTGTTTAAGATTACAAAATATATTTTAGAAACTTATGATGAAAATTTTGTATTATATTTCTTATATTTTGTAATATTTCTTGCGTTCACAACAAATCCTACCTCCTTCATTCTTTACCGCTACGTTTTCAACACTTTTTATAAAAAAACGAGGAGTGAGTGAGTGCGTGGTTTTTTTCTCACAGTAATCAAATATTGCAAATTCACAATTTATATTAACAATTTGATGAAAATGTTTAAAATTAAACAAAGTTTCTTTTAATACAAATATTCATCCTTATATATTTTTGTTATATTTTTGGAATCTATTAAATACAGGCAAGGTTAGTAAATTTAATTTCAATATTGCATTATTATATACTCACTCTGTTTTTTCCATATTGAATGTTTTTAAATGTGTGAACATATCATGATTTACAGCTGTTTTTAACGTATACATCATAAATCCTTTTACATGTTTTGACTTAGTAAATTTATGCGTATTATCTTAATTTTTAATAACTACTGCTGGAATATAAGTAAAAAAGTAATAGGCTCCTTATTATAACTTTATATAATTTCTTTATAATTTTCCTTTCTCCGTTGTTTGCCAATCTAATGTCAATGTACCGGTCAAGGACATCGATGCTACTGCTTATTCTTTTGATTGTATGGTAATAATATTTTAAAGTAATAATGCTCTAGCCTGCCTTTAGCCTGTCAATAGAATAAAGCTTTACTGTCATGTTAATGTCATTTTAATTTAAGTTTTTATAATCAAAAGCACGTCTTTCTTATGTAAAATTTCTGTGTCTGCTATATGCATTTAATTCTTATCCATGCGTTTTCTAGTATCAATTCTAATATGCAGTAGTAATTTAACTTTCCTTATCACTTTTTGGTAAGTGTGTGTCTAGAAATCTTATCAGTGTTTAAAATATAATTGGATTGAGGATCCATATTCGTTCGGTTAACCAATTATTATATTATTTAATTTTTTAAATAACATATCAATAAATGATCAATAATAATCACAAGTTGTTTGTGTGTACTTTAATCTGTTTTTTTCTTTTAAATGTTTAGGACTTAATTAGGGAGTGTTAACATTAAGCAAGTAATGATAACCTCTCATTTACCACCATCATTATTATCATCCCTTCATTGAAAAAAGATCCAGTTAGACTTTTAGTCAAGGAAGAAGATGGATGACCTCTACGTTGTTCTCGGATGTCTCTAATGTCTTTTCCGGAGTTAAATTCAGTTCATTCAGTTTCTAATTTCTATTTATGGAATAATATACCCTTCATTACAACAACAACCAAGTCCATTCCTTTAACTTAAAATGAAATTAAACAGGTAATACATTTTTATTTTATTACTTCACTGAAAAACTGTTATACATTGCAAATTTAATTTTATTACCAACTTCAGCTTAAAAATTAATACTAAAA
>JAQGCN010000695.1:0-16040 GCA_034699725.1 Friesea truncata | reverse complement strand
AATTTGAGTGGAATCAAACGTATTTGAGTCAAATCGGTTGAATTTTCCCATCTTAAGTTGAACATCGGACAAGCCTTCGAATAAAATAAAACAAATAATTGGAGTAGAATCAAACGTATTTGAGTCAAATCGGTTGGAATTTTTCATTTTAAGTTGAATATCGGACAAGCCTTCGAATGAAATGAAATAAACAATTGGAGTAGAATCAAACGTATATGAGTCAAAATGATTGGTTTTTTCCCAATATGTTAAATTGAAAACAGAATAAATGGCCCCTTTTGAGTGCAGTACGTGTGATTCTACTCAAAAAATTTGTTTTATTTCATTTGAAATCTTACTCAATATGTTTAGTTGAAAACAGAAAAAATTGACTGTTTTGAGTGCAACACGTTTGATTCAACTTAAATTGTTTATTTTATGTTAATCGAAAGCTTACCCAATATGTTCAGTTATTAATGGACCGTTTTGAGTGCAATACGATCGATTAAGAAGGATCCTGCTGATAAGGTTAGCTTAAAACCAATCAAATCGATCGCTTTTGAATGAAATACGTGCAATTATAGTAACAAAATTACTCCATTTCATCGAAAGTCGTGCACCGATAAATTCAGCTCGAGAACAACCAAATTGACCGTGCTTAAGCGATATACGTGCGGGTCTAGTAATTTCAAATTTCCGCTTCATCGAAACCTGTGGGATTAATTCAACTCAAAAACAATTAAAACTATCGTTTTCGAAAGAAATACGGCCACTTCTTTCCAACAAAAATTTCATCGAAAGGCGTGGATTAATCAATCCAACTCGAACACAATCAAATCACTCGTTTTCTAGTAAAATACGTTCGATTCTGGCAAAGCTAATTTATTTATTTTTTTAAATATATCCCCGTTTCTTTTAACATAAAACAAATCGATCGTTTTTAGTGAAATTGTGGTGATGAATTCAACTCAGAAACAATCATATCGATCTTTTTTGGGTGAAACGACCTTACGTGCGATTCCATTAAAAAAATTAACATTTTATCGTAAGCATTGGAATGATAAATTCAACACTAAAAACAAATAAATCTATCGTGTTTAAGCCAAGGTCTCTTGACAACAAAAATGAAACTCGCTTAAAGCGAACTAGATTCTTGTTGTCAAAACGACCTTGGTGTTTAAGCCTCACTTGTATCGAAGAAAAAAATCCCATCGATTTCTTCTCTTCTTCTCGCATAGATTTCCATGTGTTTGACACATCGCCCATTTTTAGCCGCAGACGTCGTAGCTGGAAAGGCTTATGGTTTTACTAATTCCGTCCGGCCGTCCGTCCGCACTTTTTGATAATTTTTTTGAAATTTTAAATTTTTTTCACAATTTTTTATTTTTTAAAAAAATAAAATAAAATTTTTTTTTCAATTTTTTTAACGTGTTGCATTTCGTTTGCAACGTGTTAAAAAACATTTGCAACGTGTTGCATGTCATTTTCAACGTGTTGCAATCATCTTACTGTCTGCGGCTTTTACGGGTTTACTACGTATTTTTAGTTAATTGCTACAAATGTACATCTACTCTTTCGGGCTACTCGATGGATTTACAAAGCTGATACAGGGATGAATTCAGAATCGCTTGTTTTACATAAACTGGTAGATTGGTTGAAAACTCCTGACTGTATCATAAAGTCATTCGAAGGTAAAAATTCAAAGTAAATCATCGATTTCTACCTGCTGAACGTTTCTCATTTACTTATATAACATTATCTCAACAAACGATATATTTGCTTCATTTAGAAGATAAAAGCTATGAGGTGACACATTCGGACATTTAAGTAAACTATATTAAATTTTTTATTTATTAATCAGAATCAGAATTTATCGCATCAGAAAAAAATTGATTCATTGTTTTCTATTAGGCACTTATGGCCGCAGATTTGAATGCAAAGTATTTTGTAGTTGATTTAATCAAATTAATGGAAAGCTTCAAAATGATACTTAGTCACAGAAAAACATTAGTAAGCTAATGAAAAGTGAAAATTACAAATAATTTAAAGCGACGCTCAACTTTTTCCTCTGTTCCGACTTCTTTTAAAGTTAAAGTTGGCAGTAGTTTTGACTACTCAAAAAAGACTAGTTCTTGAATTCTTGGTTTAGGCAGGCATTTTAAACCTAAAGTGGGACAAAGAGCTCAACTTAGCTAAATGTGTTTTGAGAAGGCCAAGGGAATGTCCGAATGATAAATTGAAGCGGATCTTCCCCCTCCCCTTGTGATTGACTTTTAGCATCTCTAAGATACGTTTGGAGAGTGTTGTTCCACAAGTTTGTAAACCATGTTTCTGCACTTCCGGATTCAGATGGGCATGGAAGAAATAACCGTGGACCAATGGGAGTTTGATTATTTCTCTCCAACCAGTCGTTAATTTCGGTGTAAACTTGAGGTATCCAACGATAAATTTTACCGACTTCGCCCTCAGTTCCACTGCATTCTAACTCTACTAGGCGTCGCTCAAGAGATCTGCCAACTAATCCACGCAAAGGATCTTGCAAAGGACTTAACTCTACACATCTAGAACAAAAAATAAACCCATGAGATGCTTGCAACCTCGACAACCAATCGATTTGCTTTGTTGTGCAATAACTCGAGTTTTTAAACTTAAAAAAACTTTAAAAAAAGCAAAGATCAGAACCAATTTTCGTATGATTTAATGTTAATAGCTCCTATCACAACTATCTAGCTTGCAACCTACGGTTTAGTTAAAACGAAGTACTTTGCAAAGACATTTCTGCAAACCGGAAACGTGAATTAAAAATTATTAGTTTAAGCAACCGGATTCTCTCTTATTCTTGATAGTCCGTGCCGCTTAACCAGCGTCTAACATAAATTACCATTACCAACCGATAACCATGGTGCCTGGAAACAGGAACCAATTGCGCTCACGAGAGTGTGTTTTACGCTGCCGCTGGAACAAAAGTGTCGATTTTTTATAAAAATATAAGCTAAAATAATAGTTTCTGCGAGACAGTTTTCCGACATTCTTATTAGTTTAAGAGATATTTAAGTTTGAAAATCGAGTTTGGTTCCTGGAATCAGATGCTTCGGTGCCTGAATCCAGGTACTACTTGAAATTTTTTTCATACGTTCCTGCATTCCGGTACCAAAGCCTGGAACTTCCAGGAACTTAGAGCGACTTTGCAAACCCAAATATTTCTTCTAAAAGACTAAGAACTTCAAAAAGCTGTCTCGCGGAAGCCATTATTTTTGCTTATTTTTTCATAAAAAATTGCTACTTTTATTCCAGCGGCAGCGTAAAGCACTCTCCCTCGAGCGCTATTGGTGCTGGTTCCAGAAAACGGGTACCATGGTTCCTGAATTCACGTACGCGGCACGGACTGCTTGAATAAACCAACAACTTCGATTCTGCCTGCCAGGTGAAACCTTTTTTTCGAAATCTTTGTTTTGCTTCCATCTACCAGCACGTAACCGATATGTAAATTCACCAAACCGTTGAGAGCCTCTAGGCTTAAGGTTTATACGAAGGAAGCAACTTCCATTCAAAAATTATCTGAAAGTTTTTTTAATATTAAAAATTCTAGTTATTGCACAACCGGTTAAGCAAATTAATCGTTAAGAAACCTTGCATGAGATGTAAGTGTTATCTTAAAAAAACTCGAGGAGGCAGGATGCGCCGGTTGTCGGCAAACAAAATTTGCGCTCCTCATCAATCACACACAGTAAAAGTTATGCTCCGAAATTTTGAACGTGGAGCGACAAAGTTTCCTTCGCGTAACTTTTTCTTTCTTTGGTATACAGAGATTTATGCGCCGCAAAACTGGGGGAAAAGATTTTTTTAAAGTTAAATCGATTCAATTTTTGTAGCGTCTATTTGGCTTTAACTTGTTTCTTATATGACACAGACATAATCGTGCAAAAAAAAGAAATAATCTCTTTCCCCATAAAATATGCATAGACTTTTTCAAACTATGGCACCCAGAAACTCGATGGGCAAACGCCATTTCTTTAGATTTTCTTCAATCAGCAATACACTGAATTGATGAGCCAAGAACTAGCTAGAAAATGATGTTTTAAAAGTTACGCTTGTTAAGGCTCGATTCGAGATTTCCGTATGCCATGGCAAAAAAAATCATGGAACGGGATGCCGACGCAACGCATTTATATCCCCTGACAAAAGTTCAGTGCATCCTGCCTGATCTTAGCATAAGTATACGTTAGTACCTAAACGAATGTAGTAGGCGAGTTCCAGAAGGTGACTGAGTCGTTGTAGCGATTAAATAAGGTTTTGAACGGGAATTAGTAAAGGGTTCTGGAATTGAATCATGTATATTCTCAATTATTAGCACAGATGGACAATCACCGTTCCATTGCTCTGCCCATGTGACAAGATATTCTTCCAGTTCATAGCCATTTCGGCCTTCTGCGGAAATGGTAGGAATAGCCTCAGGTGATGGTTCTTTCCCTTCTCGCATTACCAGCCACATTGCTAGTCTTTGAGCTAAATATGATTTTCCAACTCCACGAATTCCACTCAAAAGAAGACGACTCGACTCTGTTAAACACCCCACCCACCTACAAAATGAAATAACAGTAATTAATATATTACTTACTCCTTTTAACTTAGTGACAGACTTGCAACGGAGTCGTTGCAATTAAGTATGAGAGGGCAGTTGGATATGCATGGCAGTAGGATACAAAATATGAGCCTCTAGCACAATGTGTACATTCGTATTTAAGGGGAGTCCTAAACTGGAGGGCATTACGCAATAAAATTATTTGTGACACCTGGTCCCGAAGGAGTTCACCTAATTCGCTGAAAATAGGGAATATTGTCATAAGCAATGGTGAATTTTAGTAGAATAATGTCAATTGGTCAAATCGTTCTCGAACGGACAAACGGACGGCCAGACAACAACCCAAGTTATCTAAGCTGCGGCAAGTAATGGGGTGTTTTAGTAATGCATATGAATTTTCTGTTAAAACAAATATGAATAAAGAGAAGAAATACACTAAACAACACACTGACCCAAAATTTGTCCCCTTCATTCGTCTGGCTTTTATATTCCTAATACATAATTCCAACACATAATACAGTTGGAGCGCTAATTTTCAGCTAAAGTCGTCGTTCATAAGTTATTGATTTTCAAAATATTGATAAATTATCAATACATCATTATTTTAAAAAAAATTAACAAAATAAAATTTAATGAATAAAATTTAATTTAATAAGCTTTTACAAGCCTTTCAAGTAAAAACTCGACTCCTTTACCCTTGACCTCTAAATTTCCAGTTAGTTTGTTTTTCACCCCTTCTCCGACGGGAACCGGAAATCTAGAGGTCAAGGGTTAAGAAGCTATTATTTTAGCTTATATTTACCAGAAGCCGATAAGTGTTTGGATGCTGGTGCCGCGGGAGAGATGGCATGTGTTAGTTGGAGTAAGCGAAATGGGCCTATTATGGCCTGGTTGCTGTGAGCGAAAGCTCCCTCCTCAAAACATACATCGCTTATAATTTCATAAAAAATACTTTTACATAAAAAAACTTTTGTTCCAGCGGCAGCGGAAAGCACCCTCCCGCGAGCGCAATTGGTTCCAGCTTCCAGGCACCATGGTTCCTGGTTGGTAATGCTAAACTATGTTAGACGTTGGTTCCTGAAAACGGGTACCATGGTTCCTGATTCCACGTACCCGGACTGAATAACTGCCAAGTTTGATAAGTAACAGGTTAAATCACGTGCCTAAGTGTATTTTGAATTTTAATAGTGGAAAACTTGAACCTCAAATCATACATGATATATGTGATACATATAAAATCATAAAGTTATTACCTTAACAGTGACTGTTTGTGAATTAGTGTATGGAAGGAAAGGGAATCAACTGCACCACCAGTAGCTGCTCCTTTAAGAGAAATTCGTATCCGGTTGACTTCACCAACCAAATACCCACAAGGCAAGAGTTCTGGTGTTCTAGAACTGTCGCGAGACCTTGTTACATCTCCAACGGAATAACTCAAAATTGATTCCTGAGACAGCCCTAATCCACCAACAGGATCTATCCGGCACACATATTCCTACGAAATATTGACTTGGATAATTCGGTTTCTTTGAAATAACTTACAAATTAGTATTCTACCTTGAACACTCTCCTGACAAGAGAATCTAATAAATCCCACTTTGTTCTGGTTGATACACAGAGTTTCCCAATAGGTACTTCCGATATATTTTCCGATTGGGCATTTGACGACACTACGACCAGTACTAGTTTACCCTCCTTTTCTCCAATAGGGGATGCAAGCTCAATGTCTTAAAATAGATTTCTTTAAAGTAATGACTGAGTGACAAATTTAACAAATCCTGTTATGCTAATTACCTATAGACGATTCTCCATTTGCTAAATCGATACGGGTGGCACCAGATTTGGTTGAAACCATTCGCTGAAGGCGCTCGTTTTCCTGTCTTAAACTCACCATCTCGCTCTGGGCAATAAAAACAATATGTCGACCATAAAATACCTTAAGTTTAACTTAAGGTTAGAACAAAAATGACTTACTCTCATCTTAGCCAATGTGTCTTTTAGTGACTCCAGTTGATGAGCAGAAGTAAGAGCTTCAAGACGAATATCTGTAAGAACCATTTCCTTTTCTCTTAGTTGCTTACGAAGTTCTTCTGCAGACTTTTCCTTTTCTTCGTTCGATCTACAAAAAAGTTAGCAAAATTCATTTTCATATTCATCCAAATTAAACTAAATATTTTTTCTTTATCAAGCATACGGTAGCGAGGTTGAAGTTTGATCTCTTTTTGATGGATTATCACAACATTGAGCTTCTCGTTCGTTCTGTTGTTGATCTCCGTCTTTCGTCTTTCCACCTTTTGACCGTGAAAAGGCTTTTGAGAAGGAACTTCTGAGCTGAAGTCAAATAAAATGGAAAACTTATTAACCTTGATGAATTGAATTTTTAAATTATAACGTATAATGTTATTCTTTTTTCGAGCACTGAATTTATCTTCAACAAAAAACGCAGTCCGGCTATCAATTAGTCTCATTTCTGTGAAGCATAGCCAGATGATAGCCGACTGCAACACGTAGCCACAGGGTGACCAGCAATTTGTGTTCTTCTGTAAATACATTTTTAACAAAAACAGAATTACATGTACATACCCATCCTTTACCCCTTGGTCTATTATTTACTGGAGGATGTTGATGCTGGGGTGTGGATGTTTGCGAATGAGCACTTGTTGCCGAAGATATAGAGTTGATGCTAGAGACAGAGTCAGCTGAAAGCTGACGACCGATAGGGCTGCAATCTCTCGACGCTGCTAGAAAATTTACAACAAATATTATAATCGAATATTTTTAGAAGAATTCCAAGCAATACTGTTTACCAGTGGAAAGTAGAGGAAGAATCAGACCTGCTTCCATACTCTGTTTTTTAATAACTTCTATCGTTCGCCTCAATTCTAATAGTTCGGAATCCTGTAATAAAACAAAAAAAATACATAATAATAGAGCAAGACGTAGAGTTCCCTTCTTCCAGGCACTGTATATTGGCTCAGGGCGGATTGGACCAAACGGTGCCACAGTTTATTATTCATATTCTTTTTTGGCGCAAAGCCAAAAAAATTATACTAAATTGTAAAGGTTTATAGTTAACGACTTGTTGAGTAACTTTACGCAAAACTTGGAAAACACCCTGTCGTTACGTTAAGCTGCTAGGAAGCATTAAAAATTGAGCTTTGTAAATAATTAAATGGAAAATTTCCCACCCTCAGCATTTTCACAACGCAAAGTAGTTTGCCGCCATTTGAATTATAAAAAAATTGAATGTAATCGCCGCATAGATTTTCCTCGAACACAAACACTGCGGGCCCGCCTAATTTCTTTAGTTAGAGCTGAAATCGAGTTTCCTCCCACTCAAGTTGTTAATTTATTACAACTCAATAAACAATTCAGTCAACATGGGGCCTGTTTGTGGCAGAACAAGCTCAGTGTTGTCGTTCTGTCTTTTTCTGCCTTTCTTACTAACTAATGGATCATCGACAACACTTTTGGTCAAACTTGGACGTCATTTACCGGTCAGCGGTCGATGTCTTAGCGGTCAGCGGTCGATGTCTTAGCGGTCAGCTGTGATTGTTTTAGCGGTCTGGCGGTTTGCGATGGATGTTTTTACCTGCTAGGTAAAATTGGCGAACCTAACATGTAAACTAATCCCACAATGTGGCACCACAGAAGAAAATTGCATAGCAAAAAGTTGTCCAGAATTTAAATAACTTTTCACAAGCCACGTTTTAATTTTTAAAAAATTTGGAATCTATGTCTGTGTCGCCTCTTTAAATCCATTGAGAATTTAAGAGCTGAGGCCTAATTAACTAAAACATCGAAGAATTGTTTTTACGTGTGAGTGAATGAGAGAAAGACCCAGGGGTGGGGAGAGGGAGAGAACCATGAATAAGAACTTTAAGTGAGTATTTCATGGAAAAATTATCCGACTGTAATGCCCTTACCATTACAGCCAAGTTCGGAATTAGTTAACGTAAAAATACAAATGAGGTGTCAAATTAAAGAAGATTTTACGTAAAGCACACGTACATAGCCTGATTTGCGCTAATTAGTGCTGTTAAGTAATTATGACGCTCCAAAGTATTATTGATATTTTTTGGAGAAAGTTGACGTTTAAAAATTCATAACAAATAAACGTAACAATAAAGCGAAAAGTTTGCTCTGTATCATTCCTTTACATATGGTCTTCTTCAATTTGACACCTTATTTGTATTTTTACGTTAACTAATGCCAAAGATGGGGGCACTTAATTGATGAAAAATTAGCAAGATTTCTTAGAAAAACTTTTACTTTTTCTTTATTCTCTTTCCAAACTCTCAATTTTATGGCGCGAAAGTGAAATGCCGAAAGTGAAGTGAGTTGTGGTTTGTGGAGGATTGGCAGCGTAAAGCACGTGCCTTTTACACAAACAAAGGAATATCTGTATCCCACCAAAATGCGAATGCTTTTTCCACCTGAAACTCATGCTCTCTCATCTCTAAGCACAACTCCCTTAACTTACTTTTTGCTCAGCACTCATTGTAAGATTTTGTAAGCGATGCGTCATGTTAGCAAGCGACTGTTCGAATGCAGCTACGACGTGAGCCTAAAATAAAGATCAAAACAGAAATTAAAAATGATTATATATTTTACATTTAATGGAATTAATTTATGCACTTTTTCCTGCATCCAGTAAAATCCTAACGGTGTAAAAGATGGAGGCATTGATAGATGAGAGAATTGCGTGTTCTACGAGCATCAGAGTAAAATGACTAATTTTGAAGTGTTTCTTATTCTCTTTATTTTTATCATTCGGATAAGGTGGTTGAAGTTCCGAAAGCAAGCTTGTCCCCTCCACTTGTTCGCTCATTGACGCCTCCAATAAAAAAAATTGTGTACTGCGCGAGCAATTTCCCGCCCCGCTTCGCTAGAGCGGGTGTGAATAAGTTTTGACGTGAGTTAGTTACGATGTTAGTCATTAATGACGTTAGTTAGTTTCGACAAAAGCTAGGACCTTATTCAATTTGTAAAGACTCCAAATGAGCCGCAGGCAGAATTCTTTCTGCATTATGCTGCAGAAAGAATTTACGTCTTAAATAAATATAAATATTAAATGTTAAATTTCCCTTAACATCTTTGTACAATATATTCTCTAAAACAGTTTTTACTGCAAAAAATGCCGGCTTAACCGCAGATTCCTCCTTGTCAACCGGTGATTGTTGCTTGGCTCACCTAAGAAGCTTAAACATGGATCCCACCATGTGCGCTGGAGATTGTTCCCTTACTCACTTAAAGTTTACAATCGATCCAATTTAAATAAATGAAATTATTCAAAATAATTAAAGAAGCGGACAAATGGAGGCGACAAGGTTACTTTCGGAACTCAACCCAATATTTAAAACCCCGAAGGCTTAATTCCACAACTGAAACATTCAAACGATCAAAATTCAATTTTTACACAAGTACTCTTATTCAAATAAGGGGAAATATGAAGTCATAAGTCGAATTTAAACGGAAGTGTCGAAAAAATTAGTTAACAATCTGGAAAGAACACTTGGGAACTGCCGTATATAAATTTCAGAAAAATATTTAATAAGAATTTAAAGAATCCACCACCCCAATTGGTTAAATTTTTGTTCAGATCTTCGTTTTTTTTTAAGTTATGAGGAAAAAACCCGAATTATTGTACAAGTTTAAGCAGTAAATCGATTTATAATTGTATAGGAACCTTGTTAATCCTAATATTTTGTACTTGTACCTCTCTAGAATTTGGTGGAAGTAGAGGACAACTTCTATGCCTCTGCTGTCTTGTTGCAAGTTCCCACCAAGGGAGAGACACTTTTCTTTGCCTCCATTGAATCTCCTCTCCATTATTACTGGAAGCAATACTTTTTTCTGATATTGAGTTTCGAAGTGGACGTAGCCTTTGATTGGTCGATGGAGCCGGCGGTGGGTGATCTTTCTGAGGAAATACGAGTTTCGTTACTTTTTTTCTGATTGATTCTTTTACGGCAATTCCACTGATAGGGTATGTATCCGCTTGAGTTGGAGGAGGAATTATTATTGGAGAACGGTTGAAAAAATTTTGTGTAGCAAGAGAAACACAGGTGGGTCCTTTCCTTTTTCGGACAGTTGCAAATCCATCGTGAACTGGATAGGAAGTACGTATGGGTGGAGATGAAATATCAAGTGGATGTCTGGTTTGGACGGAGGTTAAACGACGAAAATTTAAAAATGGCACTGTGGTGTCTGTTATATGGTCAGCCATTTGAGCCAAGGACTGCCCAGTGAGTGACCAAACACCGAATTAAAGGAACCCACGAGGAATGGTAAATCTTAGATGTAATTCTGATGTAAAGTTAAACGAGAAACTGAGAGCTGAAAGTGGTTTCACAATAAATAAAAATTCCCCCCTAAACATGCATGCATGCAACTAACCAACCACCACCCTCTCGTAAAATGTCCATTTATTTGCCGTGCAAGGGACTAGCCTTAGAACTATGAGGAGCGGAAACAAAAGTAGATCTTTGGATTACAGCTAAAATCACGTCCTACGACATTAGGGAGGTTGCTATCTGCGGAAAACCTTAGTTTCCAAAAAATCGTTTTCCAAATTTTTCGATGATCAGCATTTTTAACATTTGGGAAACTCTTTGGAAAAGTGAAGTTTCCCTTGAAGTTTCCCAAATTTTGGGTGTTTTTTAGGAAAGTAAAAAATTTTCCATTTAAGTTTTCCAATCCCATTTTCGTGCATTTTCTGCATGTATTATTGTACATATTCATGCATAAACATTACGTACATGCATACTTATGTGCATACTGTTACATATACTACGTACATACTTTTTATCAACAAATTTATACATACAAACTATGTACATATTTTTATATTCTTACAGATATATAACATTCACAACACATTCATACGTACATAATTTTTGTTTACATACTCATACGTACACAGTGCGATGAAAATATTTCTTATGTACATTCTGATACATAACTTTACGTACATACTTTTCACGTACATTTTCAAACATATACCACGCATATATGTCTCAGGTACGTACATATACATAACATGATGTACAAATTTTTTTTGTATGTGTTCATACATAAACACCACGTCCATATGTCGTATGTAAATTTTAATACATGAACATGCAGATATGTTTACACTACGTTCATGTTTTTAAAGTACATCTACATGCAAACACATCACATACATGATGAACATATGTATACGAGCCGCATACGTACATGCACACATAACAGTCGGTAAAGCTTACTATTGCTTGCTGCAGTAGGTATTTGTCAGGTCTGTAAGTTGACCAAATTTAGCAACTCGAAACTTTTACTTTTCCAAAAATTAAAAAATATTTGGAAAAACTTTTTGGGAAACTAAGAAGTTCCGCAAATAGCAACCTCCCTATTATTCCCTTAACTTTTTCCAGTCAAGGAAAAGAAACCTGATGCACGTAAGTAACCCCAGCACAAAAGCAAATGCAATATGCAACCTACTTCAACTTCTGATCTTCAATAAGGACTCGAATCCTTCGATTTAACCAACAACTCCCCTTTTCCTAACAACGCAACATCCAACTAGCCTGCTTTAATTATTTTTTTTATTGAATCAAGTACCCCATTAATATGGGGTTATACATATTGGGTTACAATTCCATGAAAAAAATCACACCTCTCAAAAAATTTATGAAAGTTTCTAAAGATGGAAGTATTTCTTCGATATTAAGAATGAAGATGAGTCATCTTATATATATTTGAAAACATGAAACAAACATTATTCAAAATTAAATGAGAAAAAATAAGCGGTTTTGTAAAAGCTGATAACCTGTAAAACAGGTCGCAATTTTTCACGTATCATGTCGACGATTTTACCATGAACCAAAATGGACGAAAAATTTTTGAGTAAAATTATTAAGATAATCTTAGTAATCGAAACAACGAATAAGGTATGTCATTGATAAAGTGCAGTTTTGGAATTTAATGTAATATTTTGAAGCAGTCAAACCAATTATCTTTTAGCAGGATGAAATTCGGAACCGGAACATTTGTATGTATGAACATGGATGCCAGATAAATTGCTCTTATTAGATAAGGCATAAATGTTTTACTTACATTTGTGGAGAGTTGGCTGTTGAGCGTATGAATCTTTTCGTGGTTCTCTTCGTAATTTTTGCAATTCATGGGCTTGCTTTTCTTCCTGCGTAGAATACATGGAGGATGCTGTTGAAATAAGGCTTAGAGAAGATCCATCAACTAAAATTTTTGACATTTTTTAAATCAATTTCAAATTACTTTAAAGGGATAACATACTGTCATCATCTTTCGGTCTTCCAAAAATTGCGTAAGGCGACATAGAGAGTCGAAGTGGTTGGTTATTTTTCTGTGTATTTCCGTTATATGCTGAGCTTGACAATCTAATTAACAGAAACCATTTTTTAAAACTTTAATTTTTTTCTCCAATTAATTCCGACCAACCTGTGCTGAGAATTAACCGGTTCCACTTGAGTTGTTCGTATTGCAAAAAGATGCGCGTTGTCTTCTGTTCTGTGAAGCATCGACGGATAGATTTTCTCTGATCTCGTTGATCTGAAAGACAAAAAAATCAATCATTTATTAATTAAGCATTCACTTTGTTCGAAAAAAAAGAGAAAGTACCTTGGAAAAGTCCTTTCGCAGAAGTGGCTGAGAAAAAGAAAAGAATGAGAGCCTTGTGAAAAGAAAATGCAAAAAAAGGTACATGCATGTTGCAAACAGATGGATTTCAAAAGTTTTAATACAAGATCACAGCTAAGAACTAAAAAATCAGCAGATCTGGAAATCCGTCTGTCTGACATAAGGCATACAATTTACTGTCTTACCTTATGCTGTTACTTCTGTTCAAGTTTAAAGGACTTGTGTCTCTATTTAGATTTGGTGTCTGTGCACTTCCTCGACTTCGTGCACGCGGTTCTCTTCTATTCGTTGCAGCTGATGATGTTGTTGATGTTAAAGACTCAAGACTTTCCCCATCAGTAAGGCTCCCCCCTAAAAACAAACTTTAAGCAATGTCACATTTCAATAAGTCAAGACGATTAGGCCTGCCCACGAGCACAGTCAAGCCACAGTACGGGGCTAGGCTCGCCTAAAATTTTAATGGCTAGGCTCGTGGCTCGGCTCAGCTCGCCAACTCCGTGCATACAACATGTAAAGTATGTAAGAATACATTTACTAACATGTTATGTATTTGTACATGCATAACGTTCATCGTTTAAAAAAATAAGTCACAAAACAATCAAATGCAAAATGCACGTGCATTGCATGTTACTTTAAATGTTTAATGCCCAAAAACATAAATTTTAAACGAAGACATATTAAAAATAATGTATCACGGAATACATTAATAAACACGTTTTGTATTCCTCAAGTTAATAAGATGTTGCAAATTTTGCAGCATTTCTGGAAAATTCCGATAAAACTGTGGTTTTATTTTTTACACGAGTCGACTCGCGAGTTTTGCGGAAAAAGCTCGGCTCGTGAGTCGTGACCCCTCTGACTCGGCTCGTATTTAAGTCGAAAAATCCTAGACTCGACTCGGCTTGGCTCAGCTCGCCAACTCGCGAGTTGAGCTCGGCTCGTGGTCTCGCAAAACACGATTTGTACCTGTGTTAACTCTGCTGGACTGACTGTGGAGTGATGCTGCGTAAGGTGAAGATTGTCTATTAGTTGAGGAATTTGTGTAAGCATCTTTGAGCTCAGAATAAATTGCATACGAAGACTCTCTTGCAAGTCTTCGTTCCTTAGCTCTTCGGAAATCTTCCTGTTGTTGATGTTGGAAACGATTTTGATGAAATTGAGTTTGTTGTAGTTGAATAGTATTTAATATTGCTGCATAATCCGCCGATGCTCCTTTTGGAAGGCTTTGTGATCCTAGTAATATCCTTTGCCGCAGACTTTCAGACAGTTGAGCTGCTGTTGGAGATGTAAGCGAAAGAGATTTAGATGTTTGTGATGTAGAATACTCATGGGAATTGAGGTCGTTTGTTGTCTGAGTCCCACCGCTAACTTTGACTCTTGTCCGAGTACGTCCCTTGTTAGAAGGAAGAAGATGTGGAGGAGGTCGCTGAGACAAAGAAACGTGTTGAGCAACTCTAGCTTCATCTTGTCTACTGTTTCCGTGTAGGACAATAGATTGTTGTTGGGTGGAAGATTTGGAAGCAGAAAGTCCGTTATGTGTGGTTGTTGTTCTTGAGTAGCCAAATGATAGTTTTGGTCGTCGATTCCACTCATCATTTCGACAATTTTGACCATCTGAAAACTCTTCTCGAACTCCTATAAGTAAAGTAAAATTAGATTCACGATTATTTAGAATATTTTCCTAATACATATTTAATAAACTGTTCTTAAGGAAATATGTATAACAAACTAGCGAAGAAACTATCCACCCGTCTCTATATGAAGACCATTGGTCGTAAGCCGGAATTACGGGTCATATATTTTGCAATAAAATAATAATAAATATCTTAGATGGAATGAAATGACCTTTGTACACGCAAAATTTTATCTTTCACACTTGATTGAGTAGAAAGCAGGATTTCTTGCATTAAAGTTAGCAAGAGAATAGGAGAGTATAAATGTGTATTATAGCTAGGAGTAGTTTAACTGGTCATATATACTTTTTCTGTTATAGTTTATGAGAGCAGTAAGACCATTTTAACGACCACTGGTCATCCATTATACATTAGGGAATAAATAGGCCTATCCGGCTGCGCTGTCTGCGGCTGACTGTGTCAGGTGAAGTCTGAGAAAACCATGTCCGAGAAAACGAACTCCGATAAAACGAATTCCGAGAAAACCAAGTATTCCAATAATTCCAACTGGCTCAGCCTAAAAATGTCTACAATATGTCAAATTGAAGGTAATTTTGTCTAGAATAAATTCAGAGTGTGAAATTCCAATTAAGGTCTCCGTTCAAAAGTTATCGATTTTTTAAAAAAAAATTGTGCTCTTTTAGCCGGGCTAGTGCGACTTCCACCTTAAAGCATTCAAAAAATGGTAAGCTTTTTCCAAACGAAATATACGACGTACTTGAAGACGGAAATGATCAATTCTGCGAATCCACTTAAGCTTAGGCTGATACAACGGATGTCGTATAACATGAACTTAAAATTCACAAAACTTGTTCAAACATCTCAACTCTAACTTATACTTTAAAAATCCTTGAAAACTTCCAAGTAATAAATCAATCGATACAATAATAGTGGATGCTAGAAATAATAGTTCTGTAAACTTTTTACTTTATATGGGGGAATCATTTAAGATAAGTCATCGGAATACGATTTCTGAAGTGAAAATGTTATCAAAATTTTGTGATGATTTTTTACATACGTATTTAAAGAGAACATATCGAACATATACAATACCGATTGCATGGGACAGATACCGATCAAATTTTAAATTAAGAAAAACAACTACGCAGAAGTTAATGTTTGATTTTATCTTAGGAATTGATTTGATT
>JAQGCN010000694.1:0-16045 GCA_034699725.1 Friesea truncata | reverse complement strand
TGAAAGTTGTAGTGAATTAGTGAAAAAAGTAGTGAAAAATTGAACTTTTTTGCTTGGGCCCTTAGGAGAAGTCCCTTGAGGACTGCTCCGATTTTGCTCATTTTTGAACTTGGCCTCAGTTATGACCTCAAATACTTATGTACTAAGTTTCGTTGATATCAGTTAACTCGTTCTCGAGTTATCGTGTTTACAGACGGACTGACAGACAGACGAACTTTTAGATCACATATACCTCCTTCGTCGGTTAATAACTAAAAATATTTTTTATTTTCTAAACTTCAAAAGAATGTTGTCTCTGGATAATAATTATGTATGGAAACGTCAAACATTCTTAAATAAACAAATTTTTCGATGTTTTACTACCTTTTCTATTTTATTGAATTCATACATTCTATTTTTCATCAATCAACAATAATTTACAGAGTTAGGGAAAAAAAGTTTGGGATTGATACCAATTAATTTCTTATTACAATTAGTTGCAACAAATTTTTTTTTATACTAATTGTAATATTTTTAATGAAAAAATAATAAAAATTAAAGTAAAAATGCCCTTCTTAGACTCTCTCTCTAAAATTTAACAAAAATTATTAAAACATAGTTTATGTATCTCTACCCAGTTTTCAATAATTAAAACATGTTTTTGTTCCCAAATTCATTATATCCAATTACCCTTTCAGAAATCAACTCAAAATTTTACTTAAATAAAATCTGATATAAAACTAAAAGAATTTTATAAACTAAAAATCTAAAACTTAAACACTTGTCAAATACATTTCGGTACGACTATTATAACTGATTAATCAGATCAGATTACTAAAAATTAATTTTAAAATAATTCTTCCAATCACAATAATTAAATTTATATAATAAAATTATTCCTAAAATTATCCCAAAAAATTACAATAGGATCCTTACAAATTTAATAACTATTGTAGTATTACATGAACACAATAACTTCTTATTATTCTTCTAACAAATAAAGCTGGATTTCGTTAGACTTATAAATATTAATTTATATATGCTAGCTAAATACTTTAACTTTTTTCCTGTAAAGTTTTAAGAAAGAAATAGCGTTAAAAAATTCCATCAATTTAATACCATTTTGTGATCTGATTCTTTCTATCGGACCAATCAATCCTACAAATAAAATAATGTGGTTACTCATTGAATTAATTAATTAAATTCAGGAAAATGGAAAACAATCTAATCTAACGTTGATACAGATCGTTTTGTTAGAAAATAGAGCAAAGCGTATTTAGATTTATATAACCAGGTACCTTCTTCTTCTTTTTCTGTTACAAATTATTGAACACCATTGTGTGAAAAAATATAATTAATTACTGCCTTTAAAATAAGTTACTTCCATATTTATCACGACTTCATGACGGATGACAACAATTATTTAACACAGGCTTTAGTAACGGATTGATTGAATAAATTAAAAAAAACTAGAAAACTTAGGCAGAAATTCTATGAGGTAACAAAGGTGTTCGAGAACTTAACAAAAAAGTAAGTCTTTTACATGAGCCTGGTTTTAAAAAAAATGAGCAAAATGGAAGAATCAACAACAGATTGAGTAATTATAATAATAATTAAATCTATCATTATTAAATAAATTAAATTCATGAAAGAGTTTGTTAACGGTGTGATTATTATTAAATTGTGACTACACGGAACACAAAGTTGGGACAGAAAACTATAAGAATGTAAGGACTATTATTTGATTTGAAGAAGACTAGGTGTGCACACAGGTAAATTTTTATGACAATTACTACTATTTAATTATTTATAAGAAGAAAAGACTGGAAAACTTAGACATAGATTCTCTGACTTGAGCAAGAAGCTAACTACAAACTAGTATAATCTGCCAAAATACTCATCGTTATTATTCAGAGTATAAAATAAATTAGCACCCTATAAACTATGGAAAGACACCTCAAAAGAAATTAATTGCCATTATTTAAAAGCTAACAAACATACCACTGTCTATTGGAATGCTTAATACGGTTACTATACTTACTTAATACAGAATAATCTCACATCATGGATATCAAATCCATTCTATGAGTGTTTAAAAATTATTATCAAAAGAAACAGTCCACACATCATAAGTTAAATGATAAAGCTGTTAAATTAGTTACTGTAAAATAGAAGTCGTGAGGATTATTAGCCGCAGACAGCGTAGCTGGAAAGGCTTATGGCTTTACCAATTCCGGCCGGCCGTCCGTCCGTCCGGCCGTCCGTCCGCACTTTTTGAAGGTTTTTGTGAAATTTAAAAATTTTTTAAAAAATTTCAAAAAATTTTTTTTTTCATATTTTTCAAATTTTGTTTTAACGTGTTGCATTTCGTTTGCAACGTGTTAAAAAACATTTGCAACGTGTTGCTTGTCATTTTCAACGTGTTGCTTGTCATTTTCTACGACTTGTCGTTCATTTTCATTGTTCATTTTCTTTACGACGAAGCCATTACTGTCTGCGGCTGTTGCGGATTTACTACGTATTTTTATATAGTAAAAATTATAAGTACTACATTTAGGTTTAACTCTCGTTATGATAATAATAATATTCTTCTCATACGAAGTAGAAGATAGCATAATAAACGCTATATTACAATTATAATGAATCATTTCATTCAAATCTTGGATCAATGAACTCGGATCAACAAAAATAAATTCTCGTCTCGTCCGTATGTATTCTATATACTAAAGTTTCAACTTCCATTCTATTTGTTTACAATTCACCAATCCCACCATCAGGGATCCCTTGTTTGACTTTCTCCAAGACTCGATTTACAAAATCAGTTGTATGACCACCAATTCGATGTCCTAAAAGTAATATTCCATTTTTTATTCCCAAAATGAAAATGAAAAAGTAGCTTACTTGTTCCAGTCTTTGAGATTCGTTCAATTTTTGCAACGAGAGGTTCCGTGAGATCTGACGAAGTTCCATCCATCTTTGAAAATACAGCTTGTCTCGCTTGATCAATGGATGACATTAGGCGCTCTAAAAATGCATATAAAAACATGAGGTTATTTCATGAACAATTTTTCTTAGTAACTCTATTAGAAAAACTCAAAGTCTATTCTAAACCACAAACCACGTGTAGTACATTTTCTGGTTGCATGACAAAGAAAACAAGGAGAATATTAAAGTGAGGTCGTTGTTTCTATACCCAACCCAGCTTTAATAATTTCCATTGCACTTTAAACGAATCCATGCAAAAACAAAAGGATGATTTAATCTTTGCACTTTTTTTCAAGTGAATGATGAAAGTCAACGTCAAGGACATCATCATCATCCTAGATCCTTGTTCATTTCTTTGAACTTAGAGGAGAAAATGTATCTTTAGTAAAAGAACGTGGGTTGTGTATATAATTGGAACAAGATATCCAATTAAATATGACAACTAAACTAAAATAGTTACTCACTGTGCTCTTGCTCGAGTCCATACAACTTTAACTTGTTTGCTTCATGTTGAGCTTTTTTCTTTAGACGACAAGCCCTATAATTAAAAAAAGAAATCAATAATTATGCTAAATATTTGCAAGTTGGTAAGAAAGTCCAGGTTGGGAATATCAATTCAAAATTATATACTCATCAAGGACAGTGGAGGAAAGGAGTCTTTGTCCTCTTTGAGTATTTATGGAAGCTTATAAATAAATCTAGGTTTACTATTACTACTTCATCATTTAATTTTTAACAAAAGAAAATTACTCACAACGTTAAATATTTTAAAATGTTACGATTTTAGCTATAATTCTGCATAAATATTAGTGTAAGATATACATAAAAACCACAGTATTTATTACCTAGATGCAAGTTTATTTTTTTCTTTGCGAGACCTTGATTTGACTGCATTAGGAACATCAGCAACCGGAGTCATTTCAGCAATGACTTTGTTAAGTCGATCAAGTTCTTTTCCAATTGACCACAACTTTTTTGGATTTGGAGTTAAATCATTTCCGTCCCCTTTTCGAGCCTTTCCACTAAAATAGATATTAAAATTGTATTATTATTATGGAAATTACAAATTAAATGTCAAGAACCTCATTATACATTCTAATTTAAATAATAATACCTACCTATGTTTAATGCCTTGGATATGGCATAGAGGACTGAACACAGGATCAGTTGGACGTTGAAGAACATGTGGGTCTTCCTGAGTAGGTGCCAATACGAGGCGTTGCCCTTTCGGACCCTTAGCTTGAACATTGTACTGCCAAAAAAATCGCTCACGTCGATTTCCACTTGTACTTCCAGCGTTACTCTCCGTATCGCTTCCTTCAGTATCTAAAAAACATAATATTTTTCATTATTAACATTCATATTAATCACTCCAAAAAAAAAATTATTAATTCCAATTTTCAAAATAAAAATCCTGTAAAAAGTACAGGTAGGACAATGGCAAATAAAACAATGAGGAAGAGCCTCATTTTAAAGCAAAATATACATGTACTTCCCCTATACAAAATACGAAGCGACTAGAGAAATATTTACAAAAAATATATATAAAAAAACCAAATTTATGATAAAAAATGAATCCAAACCTTCATCACTGGAGTCCCGATCACTCAAATCATCAGAATCAAATCCCTCGTCCATTGACAAGGAAAACTCCCTCCCCGGGCTTAGGACATCTGTTAAAGTAGGTCTTAATTGATACCATTGTTCAAACCCATTTTCTAAAGAACTAATCATACTTCCAAAACATTTAAAACAACAACCACCCAAAAGCAAATTATTAAATCTCAATCTCTAAAATTATACTGACTGAATAAGGAAGAGTAGAATCTTCCTTTAAATTTAATGATTGTGTACATAAGTAAAAAGATAACTGCGTCTTAATTGAAAGATGAATAATACGTAAATAAAATACGTAACACTAATTTACATGTTGCGCTGTTAAGATTTCTTACAAGGATAAAGCCATTGGCCGCTCTAATTTTTTATATAACACCTAAACACGTTATAGTAAAAATTATGATAAGGGGAAGGAAAAATCTCCATGATTTATTTTTAATAAACAACATCATCTTTCTTGAACTTTGAGCCATGATGCTGATTTTAAGATCAATATGGAAATTATTACAAAACCCTCCTTCATTTATAAACCAATGAATTTTGTGGGAGTGTTGCTTGTAAGAAGAAGATTAAAAGCGTGGAAGTATGAGATGATAAGTATGTAGCAAAGACGTTGCTCAAAGCTTAAGTTTACTCTTAGAGACTTTTTTCTAATCTGATGCAAGCATTCAACAGCAGCTTAAGCTTCCTTATTCTTTTTTTTTTATAAATTAAGCACCAGCACCATATTTTATCCCTCATTTACCCAAATTCATAAATTTAAAAATGTAAAGTAAAACAATACCTCCTGACACAAGACTTGAAGTCGAACCTGCTTCTGCCAATGAACCAGTAGAAATTAAATGAGGTCTTGGATTACGCCTTGCCCAAACTTCTTCTCGTCGTTGCTGCCATGTTTCCCAATTAGCTTGACCAGAAGGAGCAGAAGAAGAGAGCCTTAATGAGAGTGAGCCAGTTGAAGAATGTGGAAGGGATTGACCCAATGGTGGATCAGGTGACGTTGCATCCATTGAGTTTTGTAGCTCCCTTCGAAGAAGTAATTCACGTAAACCTCCTCCAGAGCTACTAAGAATAAAAAAATAATTTAGATTTTATTTATAAATAAGTTATATTAAATTCAAACCTTGCAGTTTGTGGGATTGAAGATGATGGAGTTTGTGGATTGATATTAAAATCTGATGTAAGAGGAATAGGTTGAAGTAATGTATGTTCCAAAATATTACTTGAAATAGGTACACTATTTCCACCAAAATTTTGAAATTTATGAAGCATACCAACTTGTGGAAAAGATGAGGATGGATGAGGTTGAAATGAGACGAAATCATCACTATCCAAAGTATTACCACCAGCTGGTGTTTGAGGTGATGGTGTTGTTTCAATTGGAAGATTTTCAGCTGGCCAATATAAATCATCAAAATTTAAACCATCAAGAAGCGTATCTGCATCAGGAGCATTTAATTCTGCCAATGTTGGGCCCAAGAGATCATTTCTCTCCATTTTAAAAATATCATCTTCATCTACTGCCATTGAAAGTTTTGATAATTCACCCTCCATTCCCATTGGATCAAAATCAGATCCAGATATATTCATATCCATAGCTTCAATTCCAGTATCAAGTAATGATATTCCATTCCAATTTCCAGGAGTATAGGAAGTATTGCTTATGAGTCCTGGATTAATAATCCAATGTTGAGCATCATTCATAGAGCGACGTGGAATAGGCATCCCTTGAGGACTTGATGGACCCATTGATAATGGGCTAAGAGCTCCTGGACTTCCAATCATTCCAGATCCAGGACTTCCTGGACTATTTTCACCTGATTGGGATTTCATTAAACGTTGATTGATATGCACTTGTAATAATTGGGACATTTTATTTTAGGAGCATTCAACAAGTTTAGGATGATTGCTCGTTTCGATCTGAATTTGCACTTCACAACAACAATATTATTGTTCAATCAAATAGTTTTTTAAAGTTCAAACAGAAAATATTCTCACACAATTTTGATCTTTGATTGTTGTGGTTCCAATTAATTTTCTTCTCAGTTTAACCTAAAAATTAGAAATAAAAAACAAGATTATTAGCACATATGAATATAATTATTTACGTAAACACTAAAAATGAAAATAGAAACAAGATAAAAGTGATTATTAGATTATGATCGTACGAGGAAATAAATAACAAAAGATCACCTCACATTTATGATAAAACGAGATAAAAAAAATCCCCAATTTCGATTAAGTATTTGAATTTATGAGTTGAATTTCCTCATCGTTTATTTAAAAAAAAATCCTATTTTATTTATCAATATAACAGGAGGAAAAATAAACCAATTTTAATATAAATACTTAATTGATAAAAACAAAGAGGTTCCACTTCAAATTTTAAAAATAAGAGTCCTTCAAATCACTTTCGATCGACGAACCAGCATCAATCACAAAAGTTTAAAGTAGATAATTAACAAAAATCAATGTCAATGCGATAAACAATTTCTTAACTTATTTGATATGAGTATGCTTTCAGTTTCAAAACTTAATTCAAACTGAGTCAAAAAAAACTTTCACACACCATCATCATCACTATCACCCACCACCACCATATCTGTAAATTTCCCAATGTCATAAAATTGAGCAAGATTAAATTAATATAAAAACTAAATCCAGTTGTAGTCCACAACACCACGTGTGAGTCGTCAACCCTTACCCTTTTTATAAAATTAATCCTCAACTTAAAAACTTAACTAAACCACCCACTTATTACGCTACATGAATAATATAATGATAGTGAATGAACGTAAACACACACCCACATCAACAACCAATCACAAGAAAGGACACCAACTTGGTCCAACATCATCATCATCCCATGATATTTTACAATAGAATTCACACTGATTACATCCACTTTGAATTTGTAAGAGGTTACGAAGTATAATATTGAGATAGATAAGACCACAATAAAAAAAAGAATTTCATTAACCTTAAACCTTAATAAATAGTGATCATGTCAAACATTACAAAAGTTGACTAATCGAAATCTACTAATTGTGGTATGGTCCCATGATATGACTATTATTTTGGCATAATAAAAACAAAAATAAAGTGTGAGTACAAACAAATAATGGAGGGAGAGGATCTAAAATAATGTTTATGAATAGATGATGATGATGAGTGACCTTGATGTGGTTTTTGGGGTTACATATTTGTTCCCTCAATCGTTGTGTACCCTAACATCTAATATATCTCTGGCATGACAGAGTAGTAGCTGGGAAAGTACAACCAACCCGAAGAACCCGAGTGAGTAAAAAATAGTGTGCAAAAAACTTCCACGTGCCGTTGTAATGGAAAAATGGCAAATAAGAGTCATGACGTCATACAGTACTACATATTGAAAATGGTGGATTGGATCATGAAATTCCAAACACAAAAACATCTGCAGGACAATAATAACAAAAACCTTGATTTGATTAGGAAAAGAAAGATCATCCAATAACATAATCTATCCACCCCCTTTCCTTCTTCTTTGGAATTTTTTCTTCTATGGATTATAAAAAGGTGGTCATGTGATTTTTTCTTCATCTTTGAAAGGTGGAGGAACCACTTGAGAAATTTTACAACTTTGCAATAATTGTAAAGATGAAAATGGATGAATGAAGTTCCAGTGATATATGTATAGCACAACTACTATTTACTAGTAACAGAGATTTATTTGTAATCCAGAGCAAAGGTTACAGCAAAGGTTACGAGACTCATCTTTATCATCCTTAAGATAAACTAGGCAGGAGGGACGTAGAGAACAGTGGACTGGAACTGGATACGAGTGACAAGAATAGAATAGAGACATCTAATACATACTCCAAACATTCAACATTCATACATAAAAACATAAAGATAAATTACATAAATTACATTTGTCCATAATCCCTGCCTACGATACGATGAGAAGAACAAAGTAAAAATAATTAAACCACTTCAATAATTCAAGACCTAAGAGCAACAACTTCTTAGAACTTGACTTGAAAAAGAAGATTTGGTTGTAATTTGTATACGTAAGCTAAGGTCATGGTAAAGTAAAGAGTTTACTTAAGATGTTAACTTCATTCTGTTAAAATCCACACATGTAAATTTAAGATGAGGATAAGTAAAGTAAAGGGTAAGAGTAGTATTGTGGTGATGGTGACCTTGAGTAAAATGGTATAACATAGCGAAAACATTGGGAGAATAACCTTGAATCTTCGGAATTCTACGGAAATAAAATAAAACAGGAGTATTTGTGTTTGTGATATGATGGTGGTGGTATGGTGGTGGGAGTGAACTGGAACAACTGGACATCCAGGAATCTTCTTCCGAGGAGGGTATAATAATGGAGGGATGAAACACTTTAAAATAGGGTGACGTAAATAACAAAAGGATTTCCATTCTCTCGTTTATCTTAATGATTATTAATACAATATAAAAATATATCTTACAATTACACAAAAAATTAAAGAGAATCCTTTTTTGACCTTGTCATCAAATCTATGAAAAAGAATTTCCAACTCAAGAAAATGACACCAATTTTTTTAAATTTTCTTTAAAAAATCTTAAAAACTTCCAACTGAAAGAATGATAAACAATATAAGAGGAGGTGATTAAAATCATTGTTGAATTTGAATTTATTCAAAAACATTCCACATTGAATGAATGAACTTTAGAGTTTTTTCTTGGAAAAGAAATCAAAATAATGTCCATGAACTGTCATGAATTGAATGGAATGTTAAAAAAGTTATGTTTTTGTAAATAACCGTAGTATTTAGTGTAGTGGTTGGTGGTGGTGATTCATAAACAAACGGTAGGTACCTTGAAAGAGGGCATTTAGGACTTTGTTAAGATGACAACAAACACACACACACACGCATTTTTCAATTTCTTTCATGCTTTGTGCTTCATTTTCTTATTCTTATTTTGAATATTGTTTGTTATTAAAGAATTTTTACTGTTAAAAAAATCATAAAAACGAACATAACCATCACCTACCTTATATTCGCAATGGCAATGTATTTGTGGATATAAGGGATCAACTTGGCACAAATAAACAAAGAAAGGAAATGAAACAAAATGAAAAGCTCAAAAATATCTTGGAAGGAAACATCTGCCAAAAAATGGAGTCTTTGGATCTTGCAAATAAAGTATAAGGGGAATTGCCACCACATTTGCTCAATGAAAAATAAATTAACAAAAGCCTATGCCTAACCAAAAAAATTCTGTAAACAAAAAAATTAAGTAAAGATCAAAGAAAGTTAAATTCAGATTTTGATTCTGCATAATGAAATTACTCTTAAAAATTCAAAATGAAAAATAAAACTGTGATTTAAGAATAAGAAGTAATCCTTGTTAAACTATATTATTCTGAAAATGATTACTCATCCATCATTCATCAACAACAGCATGATACAACTTACACTAAACACAAAACCAAAATACAGCAAACATCATTTTCATTAGTTATTTCGTGTCATGCCATGCTTACTTACTTTACCAATGAAGATAAAAAAATAACATTTTGAAAAGTCACATGTTTAAAAAAAATATAGTTAACTTACACTTGTTGTTGTAATCGTGACCTTTGACCTTCGTGACGTGTTCCTTAAACAGGAAGTACGAGAATAAGCACCACCATTTTTATATTAATTGAATGAATATGAATTTTGGAATATTAAATTTTTTACTGAAAAATAATAACCACCAAAATAAAATCCAAGTTTCTCTCACAAGTTTCTAGAAGAGAATAAATAATTTTATTTTTCCAGAGTAAAATGAAGAGAACAACAAACAACGAGGAGGAAGAGGAGGAGTGACGATGACTATAGAGGGAGGAATGATAATAATGTCAATGGATATACATCAATGGCGCCAGCGCTAAACTCACCCACCACACCATACCATACCACCATCATCAATATTTTTTACTACAAGACCACCAGCTGACGATTCAGAATGGAATGTTGGTCAACAACATCACGTGCTGGAATAATCCAATGTTCAACCTCACTTTTTTAACCCTTTATTTTTAATTCAATAAAAACTCTTGTTCTAACTTAATAATTTCTCATTTTTAATTCTTAACTTAATTTTTATTCCTTCCACGCTTAAAATTTATGATCGCTTATAATAATTTGTTGGCCGTTTACATGGCTGACATTTATTGGCCATGGCCATTATTGGCTGGCTATTGGCCATATTGGCCAGAAATGATCGATACTTGTCAACTTCTTCCCGGCTCACCGCCAGCTTTGATGTATTCCTCATATTTTCATATTTGATTTTTAAATTTCCTTGACGCGGTTTTTGGATTAAAAAAATAAAGTTTGATTTTGAATGAATTGAATTAAATTAAAATAAAGAATGGACAAACTCTTAAAAACAATTGAGTCTCTCAAAGTTCCTGCTGCATTTAACATCAATTCGGATTCCAACATTCCTGTAGCTATCACCTCATCTGTTGTTGCTGCAATTGATGCTGTCAATGTCAAGTAAGTTCAATATAAATTTTTAAGGAATGTATCAAATACTTTGCTTATTTATTTATTTTCAGGAAGAAGGAAAGAATTTCACACTGCGTCACAGTCACGGTAAATATCTTCGGAAAATGTCAAAAAATGAATTAACCTTTTGTTTTACAGGATGCCATTCTGACTCCCAGTGTTCAAAATTTAAAAGACTTTGAAAAGATATTAGAACATGTTTCTGAAGTACTTTTTCAACTGTGCAATGATCCTGATTCAGATATCCGTTTAGTAGCCGTTGATTGCATAAATCGTATTGTTAGGGTATGAATTTTATGATAATCTTTCTTGTAAAGTAAATAATTGATCCTTGCTTGAATATAGTCTCTTCGTGGAATATTTCTAAATAAGTTTCAGTTGGAAGTGTATCGAGAAATTAAAAGGGATCCACCACCACGATCTCTGAGAACAGCTTTAAATGTGTTTGCTATTCTAAGTTCAGATATTAGGTAACTAATACTCCTTTCCTTCAGCTAGCTATAATTATCGTCAACATATTTTTTGCTTAGACCAAATCGATGTCGATCATTTATTCAAAGTCTTCTACCAAGTTTGGTTCAAATATCAAAAAGAACAGAAGAACTTTTATATGAAAATTTATCAACATCTTTCCTTCAAATTTTAAAAAATTTAGGACTTTTCCTTACTGATAGTGATGTCAGAGTAAGTAAATTCAACATCATGTTATGTCAACCATAATCATTTTTTATTTGTAGTTACTCTGTAAAGAGTATATGAAAAATCTCGAATCAAGCTCAACCGTAGTACGTAGATCGTCAGCATTTATTCTTATTTACATTTGCCAATTCTCACGAAAGCCAAACATTTTCCTACCCAAGTTACTTGTCGAAGTCATTGGTAAGACACTATTTATTTATGCAAAACCATAGTTCAATTTTTCATAACTTTACTCCTTTATTCAGAACTTCTCATGCCAAACCTTATGGAAAAAAATGTTTCATTGCTCATTGGCGTTCTACTTTGTGTGCGTCAGTGTCTTGGGCCCTTGTATGTTGAATTGGAGAAATCATTCCCTGGAGTTCCAGATAAAGAGATTGTCTATCGTAATATAATTCAGGTTAGTTTAAGCTTAGTTCAAAATTATTAAAGTAAAAGTTTTGTTTATATTCTCAGGTTTATGAGATTTGCTTAATTCTCTGCAACCACGATGACCATAACGTCATTACAACAAGCCTCGAAACGCTCCAACAACTTCTGAATTGTCCAGTATTTGAAGTCATTCGTCGTTTAACTTCTCCTGATGGTATACAAAACAGTTTCGACAGCGATCAATGGGTTCCTAAAACCCTTGTAACAACACCACCGCTACACGAGACACAATGGAAAAGTATAGGGAGTGAACTATCAGATTCGGATGAACCTTCTGCATTCCTCTTAGAAAGTGAACTGGATATACCGACTTTCCGAAGCGAACTATCATCAGCGTCAACTGAAGCAAAAGATGAGGATGTTGACAATAATTTTCAGTTCTGTGAAACAAGGAGGGATTCTGATGTATTTATTATGGCTTCTACAAGTGGTTAGTAAATTCACTCTTTATCAAGAATCTTAAGTTGTAATTTGATTTTTAGAAACTGAAAACAGCCTTGAGCCACAATCAGACTCTGAACAGCTCAATAACTTACCCAATACTACTTCCATTCCAAGTGAAACATTCCCTGAACTCCAAATTGGATCTCTGTATGAAAAAAATGTACCACTGTACTACTGTACAAGATTCCTGGTCTATAACTTCCTTCTTGCTGGTAAAAATTTTGAATTTTTGTGAAGAAATATAAAATAAAATGTTCATTTTTTAACTCTAGGCCGGAAGGGATACATGAGATCAGATAGTGAAGCTCGTGTTACTGTGAAAGTACTAGCAATCAACTGCATTATTAATTCCATTCGTCTTTGTCCTGATGTATACACCCTTACTCTACAAAGTACTGAAGAAGAAGAATTGGAAAAAATGCAAAGAATTAGTGATGTGTGTCTGTATACGAAACATCAGGATCCTCTACTACGAGGATCCACATTTGTTCTCATTGGTTCTTACATTCGATGGAGTTTTCGTACAAATCATGGAACATTCCCAGGCAGTAAATCAGAATATGATGAATTTATTGGAATTTTAAATAATGCATTACTGGATAAGTCGAATATTGGTGTGAAATATGCTTTGTCTGCTCTTAGTGACTGCTTAGTCCCAATATCTAGGTATAAAGAAACATCCAGTAGTGTTTTAGAAGAACTATTCGAGAATCTCTTTGGAATAATCACAAATCCTTATTGGCTAGTTAAGGTAATTTAAGTAGTGTATTTTTAAACTTAATTATTATATTCATTATAATTAATTATTATGTTTTTTTAGGTAAATCTGGTAGAAATTTTATCTGTAATTGAATGGGATGCTGTGAAAAATTACGAACAACTCCAAGATCGAACGTTGAATCTCTTCCTTCATTTGCTATCAGATGAAGATCTTCGAGTTAGATCCTCAACTGCAACTGCTCTTGCCAAGTAATAAGTAAATGTAACTCATTTATACTTAATTTATAAAATATTTTTTATAGATACATTCAGTCATGTGCAAATCGTCAAGAATGGATTAGTGGAAAATTTAGTCGGTGTTACTCAAGATCTGTGATTGAAAATATAAACTGTGATATCTTTAAATCTTCTGACAAAAAATACTTTCATTCTGTTGTGTCAAGAGAATTAGAAAAAGTATTAAATAGAATCATTCCATTACTCAGTGGACTCAACGATAGACATTCCATTGTAAGTTTTTATGAATTTTACAACATTATTAATATATCAGTCAACAATAACTAAATTCTTTTTTGTGATTTTTAGGCCGGTTATTACATGGCCCTTTCATCATTATCAGAATCCTTCCCTCCTGTTAATTACAAAATATCCTGGAGATGTGTTGGTGGAAATATTCCTGTTCTTTTTTCTATCGTTTCTGAATTACTTCGATTTTCACCAATTATTTCTGATTTAATGATTCATCAAAATTTATTAACACTCTCTTCAAATATTTTTCTTGCCTTAATTGGTGATGGAAAAATTGAATCTCCAGTTGAAAACAACCCAATCATTGGATCTCGTAAAAATGTAAAAGAAAAAAATTTATCTTGCTCAGCAATGAGTCAAATTAATGTTATTTATGTTGTAGGTATCTTCTTATGGCCTCTATCTCCTTTACCATAGTTTTTCAGTAATAAAACTGTACAATACCATTTTATCATCCTCAAATATTGGAACCAACACGACACATGCTCAGAAAAAACAATCACCAGTCTTGTCTCCTGCGAAAAAGTTCATACTGAAGGATCAGGATAAAAAAGTTATAGGTAAATTAATATGTACTTGGTAATAATTTTACTATTATAATTTTTTGATTACAGAATCTGAAAATGATAAAAAGTTAAAGACTCCACATAAACAGCAATCAATTTCTCAGGGAACTTCAAGCGTTTGTTCAAATCAACTTAAAAGAATCGAAGAATCACTTCAACAATCTTGGAAAGTTTACAAATCTAATCTAGATCCTGTTGTAACTCATAAGTTTAGTTCAGTCCTGATAACAGCTTTAGGAAACTTGGGAATCATTTTCGATTCAATTCAATATGAATTCTCTGGTATTACTACAATAATTGAAGAAATATTATCCATCGCTCCTACAATATTCATCTTAGTACCAACTCCTACTCTGAAATGCATGAAATCTGTAAGAATTCTATAAAAAAAATTGTAGTTTTGTTTTGTCTATCATAACAATATTTCTTGTTCTTTTAGATACTAAGATGTCTCAATTCACCATCTCCATCTGCTACAATTGATAGTTTTTGTACTGTAAACTCCGAGGATTTATTTTTAGATTTTCAATTTTTTTGTGATAATTTTTATAAAACGTATGAATTTAAATAAGAGTGAATCGTTGTAGTTAATTGTTTATTTGTTTACAGTTTAGCTGTTACTCGTAAGAGTGGATCTTATCAAACTCCAAACGATAAATCAGGTTTAGGAGCTCATATTCGGTCGTTTGAACCAATCGTGATTTCTGCTCTTAAGGTTAGTAGTTATAATTAATTATTTGTCAGTTGCATGTAAAAAAGATCATGTCTCATGTCTGAATTTTATAGACTTATTTGGCTTCAACCGACAGCTCAATTCAAGCGGAAATCCTTTCCTTCGTGAGTGAATTAGTAAAAGGACACGTTAATTACGCCATGGTGGACTCTAGTAATATTTTTCTTAATTCCGTAACGAAACAGCTTACATTTCTGGAAGAGGGTCATGTTAGGTAAGCTATAGTATACCCTACTGTATATTAATATTAAACAAAATGGCGACCGGCCTTGAAAGGGTCGACCCAACGAACCGACCGAAAACGACAAATGGTCTCCCAACCGAGAGAGGTCACCTTCTTCTTGGATAAAACACAAGGTCGTTCCCCAAATTTAATTAATAAAAAGTAAAGGTTAATTAAGTGAAAGTGAGATTAGTATATAATAATAAAATTTATGTCAATATTGAAACTAATATTTCTCAAAAACTGCACAGGGGATCTCTATAATTTTGGAGTCAAATAAAACAGCAAAGAATCCTTAACAATCTAAGATATGTCACTAGACTCTGCACACCGAAAGAGTATGTATCTTAATACTCATCCTTATATTTTCCAAAATATAAGGATGAGCCTTACATGCACACTTTTTCAAATTTCAATATACCAAGTCAAGTATCATTTCTTATATTTTAAAGGACATTTTTCTGAATAATTTGATACCAAGATTATAAAAATCCTACAACCCATTCTAAATGGAGAAATTAAATCCTAGGACGTGCCTCTGGTTGTATACGGCTGTCATCCGACCGACGCTCTGTTATGGGGCGTTAGTCTGGAT
>JAQGCN010000693.1:0-16051 GCA_034699725.1 Friesea truncata | reverse complement strand
GGGAGTATTTTTAATTTTAAAATTCTGTTTTACTAACAAGCAAGCGCTGGAAACGCTTGTTGCGTTTACTCACCAAACAAGCTTAACCACCTTCACAATGTAAGAATAATTAAAGGCAAACCGTTGTTATGCACTCGAGATTGGAGGAAGCCTGATTGATTTGATTAAAAAATCCTAATGTCGTAACTCGTAAGAATAATGAAAAGGTTGAGAAATTACAAGAATTGATTCGATGATTCCTTATGAAAAGTAATAAGTATTTTAGGAAAATATTATATTCATTACTTAAATTAATTTATTATTTATTTAGTATTATTTAATTGTAATTTCGGTGGCCAAATTTTGAATAAGACTCTCCCTTTTACGAGACCAACTGGAATTGGACCAAAATCCCGTGAATCTGCTGAGTTTCCAGCGTTGTCTCCTTCCACCCAAATATAGCCTTTAGGTACGACCGGAATCTTTACCAGAATCAAAATTAATTAAAAAGAAGAAAAGTGGACGAAGTGGAGTGACTTAGACCAACGGAATGGTAGATGGGATATTTAAGTGTAATACTAATACACACTTACAGCTGCTATAGTTTCATTGAATCTATTCGTTGTTAATTTCTCTCCACTAGTTGCTATGATTCGTTTGCAAATGTGTTCTTCTGGTTTTCTTGGACTTCTTGCTACAATTATGTCACCTCTAAGTATAGCATGAAAAACTTCAATCAATTTTACTTGGATTTTTCTTAAGTGTCTCTTACTAACCGGTTTAACGTTCCGAAACGAGGAGTCATTTGATCTAAAATTAAAACTTAAAAATTAAATTTACAATTTCACAGAAATAAAAACTTGGATTTACCAACCAGTAATAATGATATCACCAGTACTTAAAGTTGGTTCCATACTTTCTCCTTGACACTGAAAGTTAATACAAACAAACATCATTTATTTCTGCAATTATTAAAAAATGTTATTTTTTACTTACGATTACAATACCAGCTACATGTTCTAATCCAACATGACATATTACACCCCATTTCACTACATAAGCACCCAATGATAAAAGTTCTTTTAGTCTACTTCGTATCATTTTAATAGAAAATTAATAATAAATAATTCTTTGTTTTTAAAATGTAATCAATTTCATTTTTTTTTATGTAAATAATAATAATAAACTTAACTTATAAAAAACTAAAATTATACCGCTGAAACTCAATTTCGGAACTTTGCTTCCAACAACACATGAAAAAATTTGTAGCTGGGATAATTATATTAATTTAATTGTACTTTTTAGTTAGTTAGTATTTATTAATTTTCATTTAAGAATTAGGAAAATATAACTTGTAGTTTATTAAAATTATTCCATATTATGAAACAGAATATAATTAATTACATAATTTTGGTTTAAAAATTCAATTGTCCAGCAGTGTAACTGGTTGGGAAGTGTAATGCAAATTTCATTTAAATACAGTCGGCTGCTGCTGCTGTGCTGTGAAAATAAAATAAATAGATTATGCAATTTTTGCGAAACCCGCTGCTGCACATTTCACCGAATCGGATTTAACAAGAACGTTTGCACCTCTCAACAATGCAGTTTTTCAAACGTTGTAGTGAGGGATTTGCTGGTGCTGACACTCCTGTGTATTTTTATTAGACTTCACTTGACGACGTAGATTCCTACAATATTGTTCAATTTGTTTTTAAGGGAACGACAATTTTATTTGTTTTTTATTTTATTAGTTTAACTTTTGATTATAATTTTATTAAATTTGACACAACATCTGACCCCGTCTGAATAATTGTAAACTGCAAAAAATCCGATATCAACCTACCGAGCCAGGTTAATAACATGTCAGGACGCGGAGGAAAGGTATGCATGCATGCTGTTTTAGCAAAATTCGATTTGATTATATAGCAGCAATGTTTTAGGGTGGCGGTGGTGGTGGAGGAGGAAGAGGGCACGGAGGCGGTGGTCAAGGCCAAAGAAGTGGTGGTGGAGGAGGAGGCCACGGGGGTGGTGGTGGTGGTCAAGGCCAAAGAAGTGGTGGCGGTGGAGGAGGAGGCTACGGTGGTGGTGGTGGTGGTCAAGGCCAAAGAAGTGGTGGTGGTGGAGGAGGGGGCTACGGGGGCGGTGGTGGTGGTCAAGGCCAAAGTGGAGGCGGTGGCCATAGCCGCGGTCAAGGTAATTTTATTTATTTCATAATCATTATTTTGTGGGAACTATTCGTAATTGTTCTCTTTTTTTTGGTTTCAGGTGGATTCAGAGGTGAATGATTTGAATTTAGCTTAACTTAATTATAAGTATTATTAAGTTCAGTTATTCAGATTATTAATTTGCATTTCATTTGTAAAGTAATATTAAATATAATAATAGGTGGTGGCGGTGGCGGTGGCGGTAGATCCACTGGACAAATAGTTAAACCGGCACCACATAACTTTTCCTTAACTAGCAATCCCCCTATGGATTTCATCAGACAACCCAATTCAATGGGTTGGAAACCCCCTGCACTGGATTGGAGAGGATATCCGATCCCAGAAAAAAATATTCAGCCTGGAACTGAAGCCTGCAGGCGAATTCCATTGACCACAAACAATCTTCCAGCAACTGTCAAGTTGCCTAGAATTATTTATCACTACGACATTGATATTGACAAAACACCAGATGCAAAAGCAAAGGCTAAGAAAAGGGGAGGGAAGATACCCCCACAACAAGTAGCTGAAGGAGGAAGAGATCCACCAAGAAACAAGCTCTGGAAGAAAATAGTTGAAAAAGTACTGTTACCAGCACTTAAGATGGAAAATCCAAGTAAGTAACTTACTTTACAGCCTAATTTATTATAATAAAATCTATATCATTTAAAAATTCTTTAATTTTTGCAGACATTCATTTTGCGACAGATTGTATGAAAGCAATTTATTCACCCCGCGAGTTGAACATCCAAGAAAAGGGGTACTGCACAGACTTATCAGAGATTGAAGGAGAGCCTTCTGGACGTGGTCGGGCTATTTATATTGTCACCGTAACCAAAGTAGACGACATAAGGACAACCGATGATATTCAACGGTGCGTGAATGACACAAGAAAGTACTTCTCGGAACGTCCCGGCGTGAATCCACCACCATTGTTTGTTAAATTGGAACAAATATACAACATTGTGTTGAAAACAACGTAATTTTTCAGAGATAAGATATAAAATATACTATAAAATAACAATGAATTTTTAATTCCTATTTGACAGCTTAAACCAGAAGTTCACAGGTGTTGGTCGCATTTCCTTTTACCCGGAACCGTCGAGAGAAGCTGATCTTTCAGAGGGTTTGGCAAACTGGCCAGGTATGTAATACAACTTATTAACTTACTTAGCATTCCAAATAAAATTATTTACTCTATTTTTGCAGGTTTCTCATGTGTATACACTTCAGGCTGGAAGGTAGTCAAGAAATATTATTTTCCAAATATTTTATTTTGTTTTATTGTTCATTTCTGTTTTTAGCCTTTCGTCAACATAGATGTTGCTAACACAGCATTCTTAAAGGGTCAACTTGTTAATACCTCGCTTAAAGAATTAGGCTTAAATCCTACGAACTGCCGTGACCGTTTCGATGTTCATTCAGCATTGAAGTTGTTAAAAGGATGTATGGTCGAGTATAAAACCAAAGGATCTTCTAAACTGTCAGGACGTGTCACGGACGTTTTAGCTGTACCACCTAGAGAACATACGTTTGACACTCCTGATGGCCCAACGAATGTTGAAGCATACTTCAAAAAGGAACATAATATAACATTGCAACATAAGGACGGGGTTTGCTTGCAAATTCGTGGCAAATCAATTGTTCCATCAGAGGTGAAAACTCTAACTAAAAGTTCACATATAAATATTTAATATTACTATTTTTTAGCTTTGTACCATCAAAAAAGGACAGTCATTCAATGGAAAGCTAAGTGAAGCTCAAACACGGAATATGATTAAGGAAACTGCGATTCCCCCGGCCGAACGTTTGACCAAGATTAAGCAAAATATAATGCTTCTAAATTTTTCCGAGGATGACGTTGCAAAAGAATTTGGGGTTAATGTTGAGAAGAAGCTTCACACTGTTCCTGAAGGGGCAAGAGTCCTTCCAATGCCAACTTTGGTTTATGGCGTAAGAAGAATTAAGATTGTGTTTTAGTTTTTTAAAGACATTTTGTATTTTTATTTATAGTCATCTGATGGACAAGCGTGGGTTGTCCCACCACAAGGTAGGTGTATATAACAAACAAATGTAGTTTAATGTGAGTAATTTTGAGTTTAGATGGCGTTTGGAATATGTTTGAGAGAGGTCAAAAGATCCTTCAATTCGTTCAAGCACCAAATCCAGCTAATGATAGGAAAATCGAAATAAAGTGGGGAGTTATCAATCTTTCGCGTACTGATGGAAATAGAGTATTGTATGTCTCTTATTTTTATTAAAGTATCGTAATCGTTTAAATATTATATTTCTTTATTTCTTGCAGTGCGTTTGTCGATAAACTTTGTCAAATTGCAGGAAGGAGTGGCTTAAATCTTGGAAACGCTGACAATGTAATGGCGAATTATCAAAGCGAACAGGTAAGTTTTTAGTCGGAATTAGTAATGTAGAGTTATTAAAAGGATTTCATTTGTTATTGAACCAACTTAATCTTAAGGGTCGACAACCAAACTTAAAGAAACTTTTCGAAACTTCAATTGAGAAAGAGCTCAAATTTGTACTTGTGATTACTTTTGGAAAAGACGCCCAAGTGTATGCGAACATAAAAACAACATCAGAAATCACATTGAAAGTAAGTTTTTGCTAAATTATTTTATTTTCAATTCATTTTAAAAAATACATCTTTAAATGTAGGACCCTATTTTGACTCAATGCGTCCAATCTCGCAATGTGGAAAAAATGGATGACTCCGCAATACAAAATATTGCGTTGAAAATCAATTCTAAATTAGGTGGAGTCAACTACTACCTTCATGTTCCTCAACAGCTTTATAATCGAATTGATATTTTGCAATGTCCAGGTATGCGTAAATAGTATTGGTTTAGTAGACTTATTCGTGGATTATTTTAATTGTTTGTTTTTAGTACTGATAATTGGAGCTGATGTTACACACCCTGGATTGGATTCAAAGGTGAGTTTAGTTTACAGTTTTTAAAACAAAACTAAATCAGAATCAAGTATTTTAATGGAATTATTAATAATTTATGCTAATATTATGGAATTATTTTAGTATCCAAGTTTAGCTTGCGTAACTGCAAGCATTGATCGAAGTGGAATGCCATTTCAAATGCATATCCAAGCACAGCGAAAAGCAGAAAGAGGAGCTGCCGAAGTTATTCAGAATCTTCAACCTGTCATCTTTCAGTTCATACAAAAATTCATTTCATGCACGGGTTGTAAACCAAGAAAGATTTTGTATTATCGAGACGGTGTGGGGGACTCTCAATTTGGCGAAGTTGTTACACAAATATTTTTAATATTTAGGAAAAAATTCATTTCTTTTACTTGCTAAGGTTATGAATACGGAAATGATGGCAATTCGTCAAGCTTGTCAGGTTATTAGCAAACACCCTGATTTTGCCAAAAGATGTGTCAGGGATGCGCATGCTGGGGAAAAGGAACTTAAAGGACCATACCAGCCTAAGATTACGTTCGTTTCAGTTCAGAAGCGACATCATGTTAGATTTTTTGTGGAAAAAAGTTCAGATGGAGTCGGAAGAGTAAGAATGAATCCTACTCTTTCTTAAATTGTATTCAACTTATTTGTTAATTTTGTTTATTAGGGAGGTAATGCTCCTCCTGGAGTTGTTGTTGATACTGATATTGTATCTTGTACGGTAAAAGACTTTTACTTGCTCTCACACCTTGGGATTCAGGTTTGAAAGAATAATGAACTAATATTATGGATAGTTTTTTTTATAAAGGATTGATGTATTCTTAGGGTACTAGTCGTCCAACACGTTATGTGGTCTTGTGGGATGATTCGGATCACGACATGAATGAAATACAACTACTCACATACTATCTCTGCTTCATGTATTGCCGTTGCAATAGGTAAGAAAAGTATAGATTTTAAAATATAACATCTTAAATGCTTTCATTTTTATTCCTGTCTCTCATCCTACTTCTAACTTCATTTTATATTGTTATATTTTTTTCGTTAACAGATCTGTTTCTTACCCTGCGCCAACGTATTATGCCCATCTTGGAGCAACCAGAGCAAAACATTACACCACCACTTTGTAAGTTTTAAATAATCCAAATGAACTTAATACTTTTAAATCCATTGTTTTTTCGTTAACGCAGGGATGATCGCACTCTTGAAGAAGTTGACAGAGTCAATGAAAGAATTACTCGTCAAACTAGCTTCAGACAAGCTTTTCCAATGCACTTTGTCTAACTTCCTAATATCAAAACGTTAGAAGGTGGTTAGTGTTATTTTGTTACCAAAAAATTACCTTTGTCAATTAGATATCTAGCAGTTCTACGGTTAACGTCTTGTTACAATGTAATATTTTTTTTTCAGAATATCTTTTAGCGGCATAGTAATATAATTCTACAACTTACTATTTGTGTGATGATTGTTACCAAAGTAAAGTCACCAACGAAAATATTAAGAGGACATATGACTTACGACATGAGTTAATTTATTAATTTAACGGACAATGGAAAATAGCGTTCGAAAGTGTTTCTTATAAGCTTAATAAATTTTTGCATGGTTTTGTGTTCATGGCGGAGGTGGTGTAGGTGTAGTTCCACTGCCAACGCAATCACCTGTAACATAATGTTAGAAGTTATTATATCGTTTATAAAATATTGATTTAAAAATATACCCCAGAGTAAACCACCGCAAGAGATAGAGATAATGATATAAATCACAAGAAGGGCAATAGCTGCAACTATAACAGAAAACTTAATATTTCTCCAGTACATCGCATTTGCAACATTTCGACTCGACTTCCGGAAGGATACAGACTAAAAAAAATAAAATTAATATGAGGAAGAAAAAAAATTTGTTTCCAATAAAACTTACAGCTGCATTTAAGTTTTCTGCTTTGTTCACAAGCAACTCCAAATGTTCACCACGGGCCGTTATGTTATCTAAAAGTGGAACATGGTTAAAAGGTAAGTCATTTAAGTATTGAAGCTCATAAACAAAATTTCTTACCAATATTCTTAACCATGATGTCCTTCACATCACTCAATTCTGTCTGAACACGAGAGATTGCATCCAAATCCCTGGCTTGCGAATATCGTTTCTATAAGTTAATAATATCAGTAAAACATTCAACATTTAAAAATCTTGTGTACCATTTCAGAAGCGAGTAAGCTTGCAAAATCTGTATTCATTCCGTAAGGAAGTGCATCTCGAATGCGAGAGAGCCCATATGTACGTAAGAAACGCATTTTTACTTCAGCCAGGAATAGAAATGCTTTAGCACGCTCGAAATCCTAAAATTAAAAGTTGATGAATTTTTTTAACCATGGGGTATAATTTGATTAGGATTGGTGACATACATCATCCGTAATGCATAGATACACAACACCGTCTTCCTATTAATAAATAAACAAAATACAATTACTTAGCTTTCGATTTTTTAAGAATGAGATGCTTTACTTTGACATAATGAAAGAGGAATGATCCATGTGAATAAGTTAATCTAGAATTTTCGGGTCCAATTTTTGCAAGTACTTGTTCCGTTACTTCAGCAAAATTCCCTACACAAGCACTATGGATGAAAAAAAAATATGAATTATAAAAATATTTATTTTTGATTGGAAACTTACGCATGTTTAACTAAGATTGTCGTACCACGGGCTACAACTGTATATAAAATAGGCATTATGAAAAATAGTAGAGGAAGGGATTAAATTTTAAGTGAAAAGAATTTAATTTTATAGAAGAAATACGCCTTAAAAATTGATAATAAACAAAAATGAATCAGAATCAGCTGAGATAAAAATTATTCCACAAGACAAAAAAAAGGAGAAGATGATAGTTTTAATACACTTAGCGGTAAGCAAAAGTGAAGTAAACCCAAGTACGCAATCGAGGAGAAAGGAATGGGTTAACTTTATGTCAAAAATGTGAGCAGTGGTCATGTCATGTCGTGTTTACTTTAAATATTTAGTTATGCTGTTTTATTTCATGTACTGTTGTATAAGTTAAAAATGAACTGACATAAAAGTCATAAGCCCAACAAGTATACGCTTGCTCTTCTTGTTTCTTTGTAATAAATTCTTCATGTCATTTCGGAGGGAGACGCTGAAAAGAGCAAAGTTAAAGAAATGGATGACAGACAATTTATTTATTCTAAGAATCATTTTGAGCAAAAAAAGCGCCGTGGCGAGAAACACGAATAGGAATTTTTCTAAAAATGAAAAATTAAAAGATATTTTCATTATGTTAATTTTTCTAAAAATAAATATTTAACTAATTAATTTTTTATTGCTCAATTTTAACCTTGATTTTAATTTTTTATTACTTTTTGTAAGATTCATCGCCGCCGAGGCTTTCTGCGCCTCACGCCGTCACGCCACGAAATCAAACCAACTTTGAATTTTTTTAATAAAAACCTGGAAAAATTGTTTTTGAAGAAGAAGAGTTTAATTTTTCTTTTTTCTCATCCACTACCTACTCAACTCTTTTCCTTTCCTTCATTTTGGATTTTTAATCGATTGGATTTCTTTCTTAATCTCAAATTCGAATTTCATTTAAATCTTCACTTGAAAATTGTTAAGGTAAGAAAGGATTAGAATAGTTTAATTAAAATGTTAGTCTAATTTATTTGTTACATTTGTTAATTAACTTGGATTTACAGATGACTACTGAAGATGAAGGTGATGTTGATGTTGATATGGATAGTTCCGGTGAGAAAGTTGAAGTAATACCTGAAATTGGTGATTTAATGTGTCATACCGATGAAGATGAGGAAGACATGGAGATGGAACCATTCTGTGGATGGAGTAAAGAAGAAGAAGATAAATTGTATGAAGTAGTTGAAACAAAGTCATTATCCTTATTCGATCAAGTGATTTCACTTGAAAAAGAACATACGAAGTTGGTTGGTGAATATTTGTCATTAATTTCATCCCCTGCTCTTATTCCAAAAGAATCATTACCCAATTCTGGTGGATCGGAAATTTATATTGAGAAAATAGTATCAGAGGATCAAACATGGATTACTGGAGTTGGAAAATTACCCAAAGATCAGAGACCACAACCCACACATTATCCAAATGCTTGCCCATTTTCTCCTAATGAGTTAATGCTGCTCAGAAGACCTTTGGCATTAGGTAATTTCATACATTTATTCACAATAAGATTCAAGTATTTACTTTGATTTACCAAAGGTTGGATCCGTGACGTTGTTGTGAAATCAATTGACGGTATTGGAGCTGGGGAGGTATCATACATTTCACCTGATGGAACTGTTGTACGCTCCTATAAAGATCTCGCACTCGCATGTAAGAAATTATAAATATTATTCCTAAACTTAACACGAAGTGTTGAAAGAGACTGTCAAATTTTGATCTTTAACGATGATACTTATCTTTTATCGCTTATGAAAACTGACACTTTAAACAATTAAAAATGCAATTAAATTGATAATCTGGAATTTTGCCCATTTGGCGCAGTGTTATCTCATTCTTAATAACCGTCGTCTTCTTTATATTCCAGTAAGCAAAATTCGTGATGGTAAAATCTCCCGAGTGAATTTTTCATTCACTGCTCGTCCAATTGGAGGATCAAAGAATGAAGTAGTCAGAACTCCACGTATGTCTTGTCTTGAACAAATTAATATTTAATCACTAATTTGAATTTGTTGATCTCTTTTTCAGAAGACAATGCTAAAATTGGTAGATTGGTGAATCAGGCTGTTATGGATATCAAGAAGAAAACGTAAGAATATACCAATTATGATTTCTCTTTAATCTTTTTGTTTGTTTTTGTTTAGGGGTAACGTTATGATGAATGGTGGTACAAATGTGAGGAAGCGACGTAGAGGTGGTCAAACTCAATTACCACCGAGAAATACGCTTATGGAGAAAATGAAAGCAAATGATTCTGAAGGAGGTCTTTTTGGAATCTCGGCTATTTCTGAAATATTTGCTGGGTAGAACATAATTCTATTTTATGCTTAAGTTATTATATTCGTTCATTTGTATAAATTATACTTTAGCATGGAAAAAGCTGATGCCGAGCGTGAATTGGAAGAATACAGTCAAATGATGAATCTCATGGCAGCTGAGGAGGAGTTGGATCCATATGGGAATGGATATGATGTTGGTGGAGGAGCTCGTGTACTGGACGATGGTGAAATGGTTCCTCCTCGGGATGAAATTCTCCCATGTTCAATTCGATGTCCGCAAATGACAGGAAATATCCCGGAATTGCAGTGCAAGAGATGCCTGTGCTTGTACCATGCTGAATGCCTTGGAATTATTGAAACACCCGATGCTACTGATTTCTTATGCTCTGTAAGAGTACAATGACTGTTATTTATTGTTTTTCATTATATTCAATTTCAATATTTATAACCTGTTTTAGAACTGTGAGGGTACTCAAAGTCCAATTCCATCTAGTGACGGATCTCCAGACAAAATGGATAGTGTGTATGAATTGATGAATCGAATGCTTGATTTGAAGAAACCACGAACATTTTCTCCACCTCAACCATTTCCAACTTTCGGAAGAGGACTCAGCATTACTAAAGTTGAACCTAGTTTGGGTCTCAAGAAGAATCAAATTAAAATTCCTACGCTCACCTCTCACAATACAAATCTTACAATTACGCCATTAACAAACAGAGGAAGGAATAATATACCAAAATTACCACCAATTCCAACGCTCAAGGGACCAAGAATTCCCATTTACAAGTAAGTTAAATTGATAATATTCAAATGTTAAATTATGAAAATAATTAGTGAATTTATCGTTTCTAGAAAAGGAAAAGGTGGCTCAACGTTGATTGATTCAATTCAACTAAATCCTTCACGAGGTGGTAATTATTCCAAGCATCCATTCTCACCTCTCAACTCAAATAGAAAACCTCTGATTTATCCAGTACCAAATTTTGGTGGAAGTTTTGGAACAAGTAAACCGGTTTCAGGAAATCTCTTCAGGAATTATCCACAGAGTGTTGTTAGTATTGGACCTCAAAAATTTATCGTGATTCCGCATATACCAGAAGAAAAAGAAGTTAAAATATTTCAGAACAAACCAGTTAAAAAGCCAGTTCATGCTTTTGGAAGGGATAAAACTGTACTTAAGGAAATATTTCAGTATTTAACTGTCAAAGATTTACTTAATGCTGTTTCAGTTAATTTAGTTTGGAAACAGCAGACAGAGGATAATAACTTGGTAAATTGACATTTTTAAATAATTTAAGTTTTGCCATTCACTCATTGCCACTGGGTATGTTCTTATCTTTTTTCAGTGGACTATCCTTCGATTGAAGAATACAACAATTTACGATGTTGAATCATTTGGAGCTTTTGTTAGTTCACGTGGAACCAGAGTTATTGATTTTCGTAAAATGCTAGGAAACGTGGATTGGGCTGTACTTTTCCATACTCTCAATTCAAATGCTCCTGAATTAAGGGAATTAGTTGTTGGATCAAAAATGGAAGAATTATTAGAAATTGCTAAAGAAAATTGTCCAAGGCTCACACTTCTTGAAACTCTGCCATGAATTGAATGAATCCAACAATTACAATATGAAAACTCAGAATACTTTGTATAATTTACAGGTTATAATTTAAAAGTTACCTTTCAGATATATTAAATTAGAATTACAATAAACACTTTATGAATTTTAGATTATTTTTGATTTTAAAAAACACAATACATTTTATTTATTTTTATTCTTGAAAGTGTTGTTACAGGCGTAATAAATAAGGATTAAAAGTAATTAATTAGGTTGAGATCTTAAAATTAACATGAATGACACTTTTACATATTGTTGTTGTTGTGATAAGAACAGAAAAGCTCACAAAAATTTTGAGCATTGTCTTCAAAAAAATTTTCAAGGCTAATGAACACATTTTTTTATTAATTAATTATTATAATGTATTTCCCTGAGAAAAAAAAACAATATTACGAGTATTCGAAGTTAAGGTCGATTTAAAAATTATGAGGAGTTCTAACAAATATTTTTGAAAGCATTCCTTAATTTTACTCTGCTCAATTTCATATGGATTATTAATGAAAAATGCTAAAAATGTATTAATCGCAGTCTTCTTGTATCTTTGTAATAATAATTTTAAAACAAAAATCAACAAATTAAAATATTTTCAAAATTAAAGCTAAATAACAGGGTTGAAATAATTTAAAAATCTGTTTAGTTTTTTGAGAATTAATTTTAAACTCTGTTAAAAACCTTGTCCGCAGGCCTCAACTTTTGAGGCCTTCGGTCGGTCACTGCTTTTTAACACTTGAAATTAATTCTCATTAACACGTGCCGAAGAATTGCGATACGCATCTTTAAATCCTTGTTAAATTAATGATAATGAATGAATGAAGAAGTCTAGGATTTAAGTTCTGAAAAATAAAAGTTAGGATAAGTGAAGAGGTCAGGCTATTTTAAACATGATGGAATGACTTTAGTTATCGGGTCAAATTCTCAAGTTTATGAACTCTTGTCTAATATTCCAGACATAAGATGTTAAAAGTTTGAAAGACTTCAACAAGTGTTAGATGGAATATCCAAGATTGAGCAGAGTAAATATGGGAATATTAGGAAAATTGTAAGATAAGTATAGTGAAAAATGAAATGTTTTCCTTAGTTATGAATTATTGCAAAGTAGAATTATGGAAGCATGGATAATATAAAGGCCCTATTAAAATTCCTTTGACAAGTTTGATTCCTACAGGCGTACTACTGTTACTATTACGTTCAAAATCCAAAAATTTTGCAACCTTCGAAGAAAAAAAATCTATACGTTAATATTTACAAATGTTACTTTTAAAGGGTTACTCGGAATGTTCCAAGAGTTAACCCTTTACTTTACAGTCTGGCAGTGACTTTGCTCCATTCTTTTGCATATTAAACGCTAAAAGAAATCCTTAAATTACGTTACTAAAAAAATTCCATTAAAATTGTAACAGTAAGTACGTCTCAAGCCCAACTAACAAACTTGTCTCTAAACCCCTAACTTACTTACTTATGTTCGACGTTTTGTTGAATACAACAAGGTGATAACTTAATTATATGAAATTAAATCCGTCCATTCTGATTCCATTGGACAGCAGTTACATGAATTTAAATTACAAAATTCGCAATTTGATTCTTCTATTTCTTGTTTTAATGGATGCTGCTGATGATGATGATTGGTCCGTTGTTTCCATTTTCTACTTGCTTTTTCTAATCTTTCCGGTGGAAACATCGATGGGAAAAGTAATCGTAATTTAGACGGGGGTAATTGACGAAATGGAACTAATCGACGCTCCACATATTTCCGTTCTGGGATCCATTCATCTGGAAGTCTAAGAAACAAAAGTAATGACAATCCATCCTACATTATTATGGAAAATGTTTGCAATTACATATCAAGCGGATGCCAACGAACTAATACATGTGGTTCTTCAGTTGTTGAAGTGCGTCTGGACAAGATCTGAAACAGTCCCAAACATATTTTAAAGAAACAGTCAATATATAATGCTGAAAATTATTGTTTACCTGAGAAGTAAACGTTGTGGTATGATAATTTTGTTCATTTGAAACTGATCTTGCTAATCGATATTTAATAACTTCAATACTTCTTTTATCAAAAAAATCAACAAATTGTCCTAGACAAAACAACAATCAATATTAATTTTGTAAAAATATGTGATTTGATGAAAATATCATACATTATTGATAAATAATGTATGACTTACCTGTATTAATTTTCTGTTTCCTAGCTCTAATTTTTTTCCTTCTGTTATGTTTAGTAGGCGTTGATTCAAGTTTCCTCGGTGGCTGAGTAGGTAAAGGAGTTGATCCATTTGTAGTTATATGACTATTTACATGTCTCTCAAGGGCACCCTGAAAAATTAAAATTTGATGAATTTAAAAATCATAATTTATATTAATTAATCCAACAAACCTGTGATCCAAAGGATAATCCACATCCTGGAAAAATACATCCAAATGGCTTATGACCACCATGTGTTAGAACATGTCTTTCTATCCAACTTAAAGATGAACTTTTCTTATTGTAAACTTTACATCCTTCCCAGAGACAGATGTATCCTTTCGCCTTCGTCTGAGGAGCTACGTGAATTGTCTGAAAAAATAAAATAAATTAAATTATGAAGACTGCAAAAATCTTGAATGATCTCATCCTCATCTTCCTTTTGAAAGAAGAATCTTATTCAATCCAACACCATACCACTGTGAATCACAATCACGCCCATTAATTCATATTAGATTATTCACAAACCTGAAACTCAAGTTTACTCATCATTCCAAGTCTTTGTCAATTTATCTAATTTCAAGATAGGAATTCAAAAAAAAAAGATATCAACTTACTAAGACTAAGCAATAGCAAATCAGCCTTGCTCATTTTTAAATTATATATTAATTTCGTATATTTAAAAAATGATGATATGACGAATTAAATGTAATTAAAGTTAACTGTTATAATTATGAACATTTCATAAAATGCTTAGCTTAGTTCGCACGCGCACCATAACCAGCCATATTTTAAATTGTAATATTTGTTAACAAGTTTAAAATATTATTTACTACACTACACTATATATTTTAATTAATTAAACTTGAGGAAATTAAATTTTGGAAGAATGAAAATAAAATAAAGAAAAGAGATTTTTACCTGTATATGATCTAAGATATTTGATGATGTATCCCTGACACATGAACATTCTCTCCACATGCATACTCCTTCATTTATATTGTGATTTTCATTTCTTGATGATCTTTGACCCTTAGCTAATAATCTTTCTGATTTTTTAACAGGTGTAGATGGATTTGAATTAGAATGAATGGATGTTCCATCGAGATCGAGTGAATTTGAATCATTACTACAGCTATCTCCAGAAGTACTTTCTGAAGATACTCCACTACTACTTCCTCCTTTGACAGTAACAGATATTGATAGATCAATTTCTATTGTTGTTGATAGAGTAGTTGATCCTGAAGTTGATTCAGTAATAAGGAGAACCATATCAATTAAAAATATATACGAAATCTAATAAATTAATACTAATAATAATAAATTATAAAAAACTTTAACATCCTCAGCCATTTCCGAAAGGTAGAGGACCCTTTACAAAATAATAAATAAAGTAAAAGGATCAAATCAAAAAGGGACCCCCACACACGGGGACACGGCTGAAAGATTTGTCACAAATACACAACAGGCCCCTTCCTTTCTCTCTTCTCTTTTCTACACTTTTTTGTCTGCTCATCTTTCCGTTCCAGACAACCCATTTTTACAATATGGTGGGATACTCATTACTAATATTTCGGAAATTATAACCAAGTTCTCCAAATGCTATTTTCAAAATTACATCTGGCACACTTCGTCCTTTTTCTTCTACATCCTTTGCATCATAACTTCAAAAACAGGAATATTTTACTGTTAATAATCATTCATTTTTCGATTAAGCTTAATCTTAGTTAAGAAGAAGTTAAATTATTATTTATTACAATAATGACAAACAAATTTCTGAAAGTTTTTCTTATGTGTATTAGTCAAGCAGGCTTAAAGAGAAAAATGTGGTTAAGAGAGGAAGCATTTATTGATTGGGAATATCAACATTTTAAAGTTACAACCATACATTCGTGTTCTTCTTACTGTCTAGTCTAGTTTGTATAGCTTTTTTTAGATTTCAAAATACTAAAATTTGATATTGTTTTGCATTTCTGTTCAAAATTAATTGATAAACAAATATACTTTTTGTGATATTTTTTTCTGTCGTAAGAAAACTTAGTTCATCGTTTTTTTTTAATTTTGTAGAAGGTATTTACTACAGGATGATTGATTTGAAGTTTGATTTGCGCGCCATAAAAATTATTTAAAATTTAAATTTTAAATGTTTTTTA
>JAQGCN010000692.1:0-16064 GCA_034699725.1 Friesea truncata | reverse complement strand
AAATATTGTTTTTAGATCACTGTCGAGTAAATGGCGAAAAGATGAACAATTGTATGACGTATTATAGATTCTTTCACCACATTTATCGTACATAATCAGACAACATCTTGGCGTATCTTCTTCCCAAGAATCATAAACAACCATGTAATTGTACATTATACACCATTACACGAATATGTTATATTAACAATAACACTTGAAAACTTTTCAAGTTAAATACGTTAAGGTTAAACACTTTAAACACTCTGGTAATAGTGGAGTGTAGTCATCCGTCTGATGGTCCAAGAAAGACAGAAAGATTTTAATACGAAATACCTTATTTTATACCCTTGAGGGTCAAAGGAAATCACACTTTGAGCACATATGTCACAATGAAATTTCGTTTTTGGTCACCCGCTGATTCAATAAAAACAAAAGATTTTGGAAAAATCTTTCTTCAATTTTATATTTTTAAATCCCACCTGCTGAGAATTAAAAATCCTGGTAAAGAACTAAAACTCGTCTATTTTACCCCCACCCCCTGCTGTGTTTTATAAAAGCGATTTTTTGATAATGGTTTGACAATTTTGACCATATGTCGCATTTAACCAAGACGATTTTAACCCCTTGATTATTTTGTCAAGTGTATCAAGGGTTTTCTTCTCAGTATAAATCTTATACTCAACAATGAACAAGTTCTTTAAGAAGAAAGAAGGGCCACGAGCAAATCTCACTCATTTAAACTTTATTGCAGAAAGTAGAAAAACTTTTAAACCAATAAAGAAAAGGCCAGTAGTTGACATTTCAAACTTTTCTCCTGAACAGAAGAAAGCGTACAAAATTGTCGAAAATTATATTAATTCTAAAGATTCCAATCCGTTGCGATTATTCGTTCATGGAGTACCGGGTTCTGGGAAAAGTTTTTTACTGTTTTCTTTGGCTAATTTGTTAGACAAATATAAGAAAAAGTACATAATTATCAGTTATACAGCAGCGAGTGCACGTTTGATAAATGGAGAAACTATACACGCGGCTTTAAGACTTCCAATGTTCGCAAATTACCAAAATCCGGATCATTGCTTAAGTTCAGCTAAACGATACTTAAGAGGGGTAACATATGTTTTATGGGATGAATTCGCAATGGTTGGTAAGGCAATTTTCTAATCCAATACAATGCATATTTTATTTTTTCATTTACGACAGGATGCACGTTTCTTGGATTTATTTCTCAAAGGCTTTCTTACGTGTTTAATAACCCAGAATTTTTTGGAGGTAATATCAGGTTAACTAGAAAGGACATTTAAGTGTGAATTATTTGTCTAGGACTTAACGTAATTGGATTCGCTGACGGATTTCAATTATCTCCGGTTGCAGATTTTTCTTTATACAGAGATCCATCTGACTACACAGGAATAGAAACGATAGGGTATAAAGCCTATATGTCATTTAAGAAGGCAGTCAAATTGAAAACACAAATGAGACAAATCAGCATGGACCAGGAAATGTTCCGACAGATTTTAGCAAGAATTAGGATTGGAAAGGTGGAAAAGGCTGATTTAGACGTTCTGAACACTCGAGTTTCTTTTAATTTACCGCCTAGCGACACCGAGCGTTTCAGAGATGCCATTGTAACATTTGGAGATAACTCTATGGCGGAAAAATACAACGATTTCTGTTTAGAGAGACGTCTGCAAGATAATAGAACGGATTGTATTCATTATATTCGTGGAGTCACACCGCCGAATATTCCATGGCAAATGGCCCCAGTACTAAAAGTCTGTGTTGGAGCACGAGTACGTTTGACTCATAATTTATGGTCTAGTGTCGGTTTAGTCAACCACAACTGTGGAACCGTGACAGAGATCATTAAACACAACAACGAAATCGTCACGATCATGGTTAAATTTGATAGAGATTATACTGGGCCGAAATTTCAGCTTAGAAATGATGTTCCCATCAACAAAATAAAACTTCCAGTGGAAGATAAAATTTCTGGAGCAAGTTATAGCTGTTTAATGTTTCCTTTGGAATTACATTACGCTAGCACCGTTCATAAGCTCCAAGGATCCACTTTAGACAAAATTGTGGTAGCAATTCCTAATACTAAAAATGGAAGGAGCTCATTATTCTTCCGTAACGCCCCACAGTTAATTTTTGTAGCAATAAGTCGTGTTAGGAAGCTAGAAGATATTTTATTTACGGACACGTTCATTCCACAACTTGTTGTTACAAATAACAGGACGATGATCGAAGCTAAAGAAACTGACGAGGAGCGTCTAGGCAAAGTAGAATTAGAAATGGATAAAGAATTTTAAAATGGACCCGTTAACTATTGTTGATTTGCCTACCGAGGTAAGATTCTAAATATTTTCACAACTAAAAATTAAAAAAGTTCAATGATTAGATGATTGGCAAAATTATCTCTTGTCTCGAAAATAAATCCCTATTCAACTTGATGCAAACATCAAAACAGTTTTGCACCTTTGTGAAAGTTTTTGGAAGTTTTAAAGTGACAATTAATGATGATACGCAGTATCCAATTTCAAACTTAAGTGAACTAAACATTCATTATCTTAAACTTCAAAAACTTTATTCACTTCCAACGATAAAACGTCCTGAAAAAATTCGTGACCTCATTGTAGGGAATTTGTGTCCACAAGAAGTTGTGAAGGAAGCATTGTTTCGATTCTACAACGTGTCAAGTCTAACTTTTCATAAGCCTTATGTAAACATATCACGAAAGGATGTTTACAAGTTTTCAAAACTTATAAACTTAAAAAAACTCAAGTTTTTAGGGTTATACAACAAATGGGCTGACTTTATTTGTGAGTCAACACTAAAATTTCCAAAGCTTGCATCACTCAAAATTTATGAATATCGTGGGCCAGAAAAAGAAAAAGACTTTTATGAATTTTTATTTCGACATTCAAATACTCTGGAATCCTTGACTTTGGGATGCGGTGGATGTTACAGACGTGAAGTTCAGGTGGACATCGTACATGACATTGGAAAGTGTTGCAAATTGAAAAAATTAACAATATTCTGTGAGTGTTGTTACGAATGTAAACCATTCAAAATAGACACGCACAATTTTTATAATAAAATTGTGAGAGGACAAAAGAATTTAGAAATATTTGAATATGATATGGATCCAATCACAGTTGATGATCTATACGAGTTTATTAAACAGAGCAAAAATACTCTAACTACACTAAGTGTTGGAACCCTTATACTATTAAATTCGGATCGGGATGATTATGCAAATCCAAGCTCTATACCTTGGTTAAGTGAATTTACAAGGCTTAAAAATGTAAAATGTATTTACTACCTACTCCAACCTATTTAATAACATTCACAAGTTAGTTTACGTTTCAGTTTTGAGTCAACTTCCGTTGTAGAATGGCCTCGAATAAATTAAAAAGAAAGTATCTCACCATTAAAGACGCTAGCTCGTTCACTGGTCTTCCTACTTTTTATAACGCCTCGAAAAAGTTTGGAAAAAATAAAGAGGAAGTAACCGAAATTCTTAGAGAACTACCTTCGTATAGTTTATATAAGAGGGTGAGATTAAAATATCCTCGTAGAAGAAACATGGTCTTTTTCCCAAATTATCAGGTAAATTGCATTGACTTTAATTTGAAATACATCTAAATTGTATTTTTGTTTAGATTGGAATGGATGTTATGTACGTTACAAAAGAATCGCCAAAATTTCCGTATGTGGTCTTGGCTATAGACTGCTTTACTCGGTACTTGTACTTTCGTTTTACAAAAACGAAAAACCAATTCGACGTGAGCAAAGCTCTCGTTTCAATATTGAATGAAATGCCATCACCTCCAATTCAAATTCACGTAGACCAAGGAGGCGAATTTTACAATAAGACTACAGAAAAAATCCTTAAAGACAGAGGAATCAAAATGTTTAGTACCAACTCTGATATTAAAGTATCCTTAGTCGAAAGGGTCATCTTGACTTTAAGAAGAAGACTGGCCAGAACGACTCACTATCAGGGTACAAAATATTACCAGAAAATATTTGCACAAACAGTGAACAATTACAACAACACTTTTCACAAGTCAATTTGCATGGCACCTGCTGAAGTAAACGAGTCTAATGAAGCAGATGTATTGATAACATTATACAAAGACCTCATAGGTAAAACCCCAAAGAAGTTGGAGTTTAGGAATGGGGCTTTTGTCCGTATATCAGAGGCGAGATTGACTTTTCAGAAGCATTCCAAAATTCAAGGTTGGACAGACGAGGTGTGTTAAAATTATAGCTCCTGTTTAATTAAAACAATAGATAACTTTTTATTGTATTTAGATTTTTAAAATTGTAAAGTGTATCCCAGGAGTACCAACTAATTGGTTCAAATTGGAAGATTTAAATCACGAGGCAGTTCAAGGAATATTTTATCCTAATGAATTAAATGAAGTTCCACCGCCAGCCGTAACCAAAGTAAAAAAATGAATCGACAAAGGCTTTTTTACCCCACGAGACCTTTCTCCACGTATTTCACAGTGTCAAGTAACTCTTGTTTAGAGTACTACCCCACCAACACCAACCATAAATTCCGAAATACGATTTCATCTCACTTATTGTTGGAGGAAGAAGAAAATTCTCAACTGGAGGCAGCCCTTGTAGAGTTGTATTATACACCTTTAAAAGAAACTGGTACTGGGATTTTTAAACATGAAGGTGACGATGCGATTTTCATTCAGAAAAGATTCTATAAAGCAGAAAGAATTGAAAAGAAAACAGAATATATTGACGCATTCATGACTATTATGAATACAGAACTGGAAACAAGCAAAATTAAAATTCACTTTTACATTGAGACTGTGGATGATCAAAGTTACTTTTTCATTCAACAAAATGAAGAAGGTTTTAAAGTTACAATAAGTGAAAACTACTCAAAAGCCATGGGCTTTGAATCAAATATTTTCGCAAATGGGTTAAAGCAGGCGGATAATATACTCTCTCAGGAGCTGTTTGAAAAGATTGATCCAGGTGATCCTATGGTATTTGACATTGATAAATCGGAATATATCGTGAAACACGTAGAAGAACCAGAAGTCAAAGACGCTGTACATCTAGTTTCTAATATAAATGAACAAATGGAAGATTTTGACTCATTTTTTGTATACGATGGATCGTCGCTACAATTTGAAAGTACTTACAACAAAGCTTTATTGTACATAAGCTTTAGCAAGTTTATCAGCAAAACTTTTGGAATTCCCACAAGCACAGTTTGGCTTGGAGAAAGCATGAAACTTCCTGCAAATTCACAAATTGTATTTGAAGATGATTCACTGTTTACGGTCGTCCTTTCCAATCTTGTTGAGACACAAGAATATAAAGGAACCCTACTGCCGATTATTCGCACTTTTACGTGTGAGAAAGGAAAAGTTTCCTACTCTAAAGTATCATTTAAACAATTAATGTACGTACCAGTACGAAAGAGTCTAGAGAAATTCATTGAAATTGAACTATTAAACGAAAATTTGGAAGCAGTCAAATTAGACTCTGGCTTTCCCGTCTACGCTACGCTTCACATTAAGAGCGTATAGTAAAAGCAAAGGTAAGATTGACTTTTTAGTCAGTCTGTCGTCAAGTTTCCAGGTAACAACAACTCTTAAAATGCGTAGAATCCTGTGCCCGAGAAAAGGCAAGTGTGTCTTAGAGCCTTCTCACAAACAAAACGTTTCAACTAGAAGTAAAATACACACAACAGGCATGGATACCAGAGGCAGAAATCAGGTGGGAGGAGGAGTAATTGGGATGAATCCTGTTAGTTTCAGTTACTCTGTCCCTTTACGTAAAGCCAACAGAAGAATGAAAGGCGGAAAAAGGACGAGAAAAATCAAAGGTGGGAAAAAATATAGAAGATCAGTTAAAGGGAGGGGACGTGGTGGTAAAAGGATGTCAGGTGGTCGCCGCAAAGGACGCCGCAGGAAAATCACAGGGGGTAGAAAAAGGAAACGCATACTCGGTCGTGGAAGAAGATACAAGAGACAAAAAGGAAGGGGGAGAAAATGCAAACCTTGTTCAAGATCTCAATACGGAGGGGCTAGAAAAGGAAAGAAAAAAACGAAACAGCGCTCATTCATCAGTTCGACTTCATTGAGAGCGAAAGCAAATTGTCTCAAGCAAAAGGATCCTCCTAAGAATTGGTTTGACTAACCATGGATTCGGCCGTGTTTGACTCTTCGAGACCCAGCTATCGTTCAAACTTTCAACTGTTTCATTTGAACGACACGGATGTCGGTGTGGAAAGTACTTGTATCATGACAGTGGATCCAGTCACAGTAACGATTCAAGACTTTAGTCCAATATGCTTTGTTTTTAAATCGGAAGACAAATACATCTCATTGGCTGACACACAACTCTATTGTAAGCTGAAAATTGTAAAGCAAGACGGAACAGATATAGCTGCAACGGACAAAGTTGCTCCTTCTAATTTCTTCCTTTACAACTTATTCTGTAACATCAACGTAGTGTTTTCAAACACCGTTGTAAATGACGACAACTGCATGTTTCCATACAAGGCAGTGATGCCTCACTTAATTTGTGCCAACAGTGGACTCAAGGAATCCCTTTTGACATCCATGATTTATGCAAAGGATAAAACAGTTGGCGATTTTTCGGATGCAAATCCAGGATTTGTGAAAAGAATGGGAATTGGAGCAAACAGTGCACTTTTTGAAGTGATGGGAGAACTTCCATTGGGAATATTTAAACAAAGTCGCTACCTTTTGCCGGATGTCCCTGTGAAAATTACACTTTCAAGAGCAAGACCAGAATTCAGCCTGGAAAGCAAAGTAGATTCAGCAGCCAGCGGATGTCCATACAAAGTTAAATTGCAAGAATGTGTGCTTTTAGTACGTTGCATAAATGCACATCCGGACATTATAAAAGATCATCGCTATAAATTGAGCCATGGCAAAAAAGCTGAATTCCCTTATGTCAACGTAAAAGTTGGAGCCTCCTCATTACCAGTCGGAACATTATCCCACCTCAGCGATCGACTCGTAGCAGGACGACTTCCCACATACGTGGCTTTGGCTTTGGTTAAAAGTACAAGTATGATTGGAGCATTGAACGAAAGCCCTTACAATTTTAAACCATACAATGTTTCATCCATTGTATTGAAAGTGGACTCACCTGGATTTACATATCAAACCCTAAAAATGGATTATGAAAACAACCTTTATTTGCAAGCATTCAACCTCTTGCAAAATGCTCTTCATGACAAAAGTATTGGAACAGATATCAACCGTGACAACTTTAAAAATGGCTATGCTATTTATCTCTTCCATTTGACTTCACTCCCAGTTAATATGAGTTTGGCACCCAATAAGCAAGGGACTTTAAGGGTAAGATAATAATGTCTTTAAAAAATTGAGCTTTATAAAAATTATATTTTCATTTAGGCTGATATAACATTTACTTCTGCGACGACTGAGCCTCTACACCTCGTTTGTGTATCATACGTTCAAGAAGTTTTGAAAATTGATCAGATGCGAAATGTCACGATTGATTAGAAATGGACGAAGGAAACTTGAGAGAACTTTTGAAAAAAATTAAACAATGTTACGGCCTTAACACTTTAAAAACTTTAGTTTTGGCCAGAGATGAGCTGCAAAATATAAAATCCCCTACATCATTTGTTGCAATTGTCAACACAGACGTCAGGTAGAAATTATCAATTTAATTTAAACGCAATTTAATTTTTCGTTTTTGTATAGTAAAGGGAAAGGGATTCACTGGACAATATTTTATTATTGTCAAAATAAAAGAACGGTAGAGTTCTTTGACAGTTTTGGAGAAAATTTGGATTATTACGATTTTAAGCTACCAAAATTCGCTGCGGGAAGTCAAATTATAAGGAACACGTGCACTTTCCAGTCGTCAACGACGAACACATGTCCCCTTTTTTGTCTCTTCATGTTCTTCAACAGAATTATTAAAAAGAGGTCCTTTTCATTCATTGTTAATTCGTTGCTGGCCCCCCGTAATGTTTTACAAAATGAACAAAAGATGATTCTTTTTCTTAATTTTCTTTGTAAAAAGTTTAACCCACGAACCCTACGTTCGTGTAGAAGTAAGGGTATGATTTGTTGTCCTAGATTTAAGATTATGAATTAGTTCGTATCTGAGCTTCAATGAAAGTACTCGTGGAAATGATCACCCAAACTTTTGAAAGTTTTTCATTTACGACTGCCACACCGGATCCAATATTATCCACGGAAATGAAGTATAAGTGGGAATTTCGGTTTGGACACCCCGTAATAAAAATATTCGACAAGTTCGCCGGAAACGAAATTGAAGATTATACATTTGAATGTTACTTGGATGAAGATTTCTCATTGTGCCGGATTTTATCAAGCAAAGGTGAATTTTCAACGGTACCAAGATGTCACATTGAACCAAAAGTGTGGTACCTTACTAATGAAGCTCCAGTGAAGCAGATTCACAGATGGCTCCTACACGGCAACGATATTAGAGATTTTGTTAAAGTGGTTGGAGTTAGTTTTCATCCAAGGAGTCAATGCATCGAAGTTTCAGTTTGGGAATACAATGGAAGTGTTGATATGTTTTATTTTAAAAACATAGAGGATCCAATGACCTCAAAAGAAGCAAAAGATTTAGAAGAGCTATTAACAAAATTAAGTATTGGTAGAAGCATTTTGATTCAAAACGAAGACTCAGATACGAATAGGGTATTTGTATTTAATAATGATTTTTTCCTTAAGCTTTGCTCAATCGGGCAAATTGTGGCTGGACCTACACTTCCAATTTTTAACAGAAATTTAAGATGTTATAAACGAAGTTTATTATCTGCAAAATCCGTTTGTGAATTTTGTAAACTTCATTGTCAACTTAAGACAAAACTTTGTGCCAGGGCCCTGTCAAAAAGTTTTAGAAAATATATAAAATCTGAATATTCTTCACTAAGAATGTTTGAACCTGTAGATTTAGGTTAGGTTACTTTAGATTTAAGACACCAAAAAAAAAGTTTAAAAATAGGAAAGCAAAAAAAAATTCTCTTGCATGTTTTGTCTCAATATAAGTGTAAAAGTTAGTCTGTAAATAAGAATTTTTAAAGTTAAATAAAAGCAATATTATTTGCAATTAAACAAAAAAAAATAAAAATTGTCCTGTCATTTTAGGTTAAGACATGTTAAAAGTTGCGTAAAAAAAATATAAGTATTTGGGAAAACTTTGGTCTCCTTTTAGTCTTCTTTAAGATTTGAGAGTGAAAGCATCAAAAAATTAACAATGGAGAAGGGGTTGATCATAATTTTGTTCTTGTTGGGGTTGGGATGTTGTCTCGGAAATAACAATAGTAAGTTAGCAGCGGGATGTCCCCGCAGGAGGTAATTAATTTCCTTTTGTTTTGTAACTTGTAGCCGAGCTAATTGTGGCCACGTGTAAAAACTGTACACGTTTATTTCGTTTCCTACGCTTAAAATATGCGTTTGAAACAACAGAAAGCTTTGTCTGTTTTTCTAATCAAGAAATTATAAGAAAAAACATGATCATCGTTGACGAAGCTTCAAATCCATCCCATTGTCACAATTTTCAAGAAAGAGTAGATTATCCATCACTCGCAAAAGATTTTTGGAAACAAAATACGACAGATTTGCAACAGATGATTTCGTTTTTTAAGGACTTGACGAGAACGTCGGAAGGGGGTTGTATTCCACCAATGATTGGTTTGAAAATTTCGTTTTTAGTTCCCCTTCTTTTAAACAAAAGCTTTAATTTTAGGATTCCTGCTGGGATTTTGCAGCAGTGTGGTTGCCCCTTTTGTGTACACGTACATTAAAGAAAAGATTTCGAAATTTTTCTTATCTCGTATCCCAACAATGAATTAAAATCAAGTACGAGAAGAATTCTTGATCAGTAATTCTACAAAGTTTGACTGGAAAAGACATGGAAGACGAGAATGATCCAGTAGGAACAATACCAAGCAGGCGTAGACCTATCGTGATGCATTCAATGGTAATTTACTTAGTAATTTCATAATAAATTTCTCATTTAGTAAATTATAGCTTAAATGCCTTGTTCCTGGATGTCAATTTGAGGCAAGGAGACACAAACTAATGGAACGTCATAACGAACTGACGCATACATGCAGCACCTGTGGCCATGAGTTTTTAGATAAGAGCGACCACGAATGTGCTCCTCTTCAAGTTGGGACAGGATACCAGGATGAGCAAAATTCTTTACAACTATCTTCGACAAAATTTGAATTAAAAGAGGAAAATTATGTACACGGTGGTGTTATAATGAAATTTGAAAGAAAAGTCGAAGAAAACATTTGCATGCTTTTTGATTTGTTTGAACTTGTCCACGACGAGTTGATTTTGCTTTTAAAGAAACTCGTCAGGAGGCATGTTAATATCCGTGTATCATTTAGAATAAAATGTACACTCCATGAGTTAACTTACGACGTCATTCATGAGGATAGTCACTTATCTGCACCGTATACACTTATACTTCATGAAAACTCTATCGAAGCTGCAGTCAGAAGATCAGTCTATAACTTAATCGAGCTTTTGCATTTCATGAACTTGAACGGATCAAACTGGATTGTTGATGATATTCATAATCTTTACATGTGGGTGACAAAATATGAACCGCTCCCAAAAGGACGTGGATACATTCCTCTACCTCCAACGTTAAAGTCTCGTCAAGGAATACTTAATTTAAATAAGATGGTTGGTGACACTGAAGACTGCTTCAAATACTCGGTATTAGCTTGCTTGTATAATAAAACTGTTAGCAAAAATTACGAAGATGAATTAAAGAGAAAGGGAATGAAAATAACATCATCAGGAAGAAACTTTGCTCTTAGAAAGGAAACGAATTATAAACAATTTTTAAGTGTTTGTGGTATTGATTTTTCATCGGTGACATGCAAAGGGGGAGTTTCTTTCAAGGAAATTGAAGAATTCGAGTTACTTAACAAAAATAAAATTTCAATTAGCGTTTTTGGAGTTAAAGAAAATGGAGAAACTTCGTTTCTCTATCGCCCATCACAGCAAGGTTATCATCATGCTGACTTGCTATATATTCAAGATGGAAAAGGAGGTGGACATTATGCATCCATTATTGATAAATCTCGTTTCCTCGGGAAGAAAGGGCAAAAACGACACATTTATTGCAACTCCTGCAATAGACCATTTATTCAACAACACGCTTTAGAAACTCATTCTGCAAGTTGTAATTTGACAGAAGGTTCTACTGAAAGAGAATATCAATTGCAGTACGAAGAATGCAAATTTAGGAATTTAAACCAGACATTAAAGCAACCGAACATCTTATACTTATCTTTTCACCGAAAGCTTGTAAGAATTGGTAAAGAAAAATGGAAAAATGTGCCTGTTGCCTGTTCTTTATTTCGATTTGACCAAGAGGATGGTATAAAAATTTTATACAAAAACGGAGAAGACATGTTAAAAGTACTCTTGAAAGAGATACTTTACCAATGTGGACATTTGGTTCGTTTGCAAAAATATCGCAATGTACCATACAAGCTTACGGATGAAGAAAGAAGCAAAATGTCAGAAATATGTGGAATATGTAAAGAACCACCCACTGAAAATGACCCTCTTGTCGTGCACCATTGTCATTGGTCAGGCAAAGTTATTTGCCTCGCCCACGCCTATAAGTAAGAATTGTAGACTATAATTTCTAAAAGTCATATTTATAAAAAAAAATCTCTTAGGTGCAACCCATCCATCTCATTTCCAGAGCAAATAAGTATTATTTGCTTGGGGGGGTCTGACATGTTCCCTCAGCTTTTGAGTGAAGGATTCAAGAATGGGTTAATTTCAAGCGCTGTTCCTCTTCCTGGAAAAAGTGGAGAAATAAGTGCAGTAACAATAAATAGATGTGCTCAATTTATCGACGTCTACAACTATTTCCCAGATTTCAAACTTACAGATTTAATTTCGTTTGCGTTGGAAATTGGAGGAACATTTAGAAATACGATTGGGACCCTAAAAAATTTTAATATGGAAGACTTAAAATATTATTCATCTCATGAGTTGGTCTTACCTCCTATGATTGATTCCTCTGACTCTATTTGGATAGAAAAAGGAGATTTAGTAGTAGAGAATTTTAAAAACCCAAAGAGCAAAGGAGATGATATACACAAACAACATGAAGCATACATTTATTCACAAAAACATTGGAAAACAATTGAGCCTCCAGGACAAGCATACTTGAAATTTTGCCTTCAATTTCAAAGTTTAGTCTTAGGAGACTCATTCACTGTACTCAGAGATTTTTTTCATCTTACATTTGGATTGGATTTAAGCCAAAGTTTAACTTTAAATTCTTTTGCTTTGGCATCATTGCTATACACATCTCAAGAAAAAATTGAATATGTAAACGATCAAGAAATCAGGGAAATGCAACAGAAGCTGGTCCGTGGACCTATTTCTACCATTACAAAAATGCATGAGACCAGCAATAATAGTAGCAACGAATTACTATTCGATCCAACAAAACCTGAATCTCATTTAATATCAATGGACATAAGATCTTGTTTCGCATATTGTATGCTGAATTTTAAATTCCCAGTTTCAAATTATGAGCTTATGACTGAAAACGAGCTAAAAACCTTCAACTATTATAATCCAGAAGTTAATGGAGATAAGGGTTGGATTTTTGAAGTTAACCTTGAACTTGATAAAAGTTTATACAACTTTTACGACAGTTTGCCACTGTTCAACGAAAAATTTGAATTTTCAATATCATGTCCAGAAGATCCGCTTGGAAGTTTCACTTCCGAGCGGCTCGTACTAGCCAACGGTGACAAAGAGAAAAGAACGTATCATTATTTAAGCCTATTTTTTCTTCTTAAGTGTGGTTACAAATTAAAGAAAGTATTTAGAGGTTTCAGTTTCACTCAGCGTGCATTTATGGAAAAGTACACTGAAACGTGTCTCGCATTAAGATCAAATTCCAAAAGTGAAAAGGCCAAAGGAATATTCAAACCAATGATAAACGTAATATCTGGAAAGTTTATGAGTACACCAGGAAAATACCCAGCGTATGAATTATGCTTTACAAAATCAAGAGCTCTTGAATTATTATCAAGTCACCGATTTATAGACATTGATGTGTACGATCGTAATCTTACACTTTTTAAATTGACAAAACGAAGCACCAGAAATGATAGCCTGGAAATGATCTCTGGAACAATTTATGAACTAAGCAAATGCTTACTTTACTACCATTATTACATGAATTTGATTCCTGTATTTGGAAATCAAATGACGCTTCTAATGAGTAATACAGATTCTTTGTTTGTTAAAATCCAAATGACAAAAGAAGAAATAATCGATTGTTTAAATCGATTAAAATACGGATTCGACTTTTCCAATTTAAAAAATGACGGAGTTTTGAAAAAATTGTACAATGAGCACAACAAGGACATTGCTGGACTTTTGAGAATAACTCACACCTCAATTGAAGAACTCTATGCTCTTCGTGCAAACTGTTATAGCTTGAAACTTGGGAAATTTCTACCTACAGAAGGAGTTAAAAACCTATCGGGATTACAAAAAGAAGCTCAAAAGGCTATAAAACACGATGACTATAAAAACGCTGTTACCAAGCACCACTCAGTCAACGCTCAAATTAAACAAGTGACTACACGAGGGGATAAAATCGATATTTGTTTTCATAATCGAATCGTTTTAGCGTCTTTTGACGATTCTCGTCGTTGGGCGTCGACAAGTGAATCTAGGGCTTTTGAATTTCAATTAAACAATGACACAGAAGAAGGCATTATTCCTGAATTGAAATTGTTAAAAGAACAGCAGGAGTCCAAGGCTTTTGTTCCGTATTTTCTTAACAAAGAAAATTAGGGTAAGATTAAAACTGACAGATGTTTGAACGTGTTAGAAAAGTTAACAAAAGAATAAAAACGTTTTTTAAGATTAAGAAATCTATAAAATTCCAAAAAAAAAAATAATTTTCTTATCATTTCCATCAAGGAGAGGCTCTGAAATGGATCAATTTAACTTTTCTAGTAAGTTTTTATCATTTTATTTGAAACAATAACTCTTTTATTGCTTAATATTAGAGCTCCCACTGCATCAACCAACTGGTAGAATGGAGCAAAGAAATACAAATAAACCCCAAGAAGATGAAGCAGGTAAAAAAAATAATTTTTTTTTAAATCACAATAAAAATCCCATTTCAATTTAGAACTCTTCATCGATGAGCCAATGGTAAAGAAGAGAAAGGCTCTAAAACAATTGGATTTCAAAAAGAACGACAACTTGAATGATTATGCTCAAAAAATTTCAAGGCAAGTATTGTGTTTTGATCAAATGGAAGAGTACTTTTCAAACCCTGAAATAACTGACACTATTGGCCAATACTCGATTATTAAAGTCCGTCTTGGAAAGGATTTTATTACAGGAGAATATAAAATTTACATGATGAGAAAATACTCACAGAACCGATATGTCATCATTTACATCGCTTACAATGATGTGAAAGAGTTGCAAGCATTCTTAAAGGAAAAGTTGGAGAAATTAAAAGAGAGTAAGAAGAACAAGATGCCTCTTTACAAGCCTCAGGATTTTTTAAATTTTGAACTTCAAAAACCCAATGACGCTGGATTCTGGAGAACAACAGACGACATTTGGTACCATTCATCAGGACGAATTAGGGTGAAGGTTCAATGGAGCTTTGCTGACACATACAACTTCTATTTGAACTACATCAAGTAAGATATAAAAAATTCATAAACAATAAAAGCACCTTACTGAGATTTCCTACAGGGAGGGCGTTTCTGAAACCGGAATAAAATTCTATGGACCAACGGTGAGAATAGACTATATAGTGTAAAAATTAACCCTTTAAATTATTTTTTTTTAGATCAAGCTGACTGAAGTTGAAGTTTTACAACTACTTGAAACTTTGGAGTACATTCAAGCTCAGTTTGAAGCTTGAGCTCATCGTAGTAAGTTGTCAAATAATTTAAGACATTAAAAATTTGTAATGGAAGGTTTGTGGAATAATTGGGAAGATAGAAAATACAGATGTCCAGGATTTACTATCCCGTCCCTAGTGACGCTGGGTGACTTCATGGACTACTGCGATCAAGGACCTCGGGAAAATCGCGAGTTCGTTAGAATTGGAAACACCTACAACATACACATAGCACCATGTTTGCACAACGCAACAGGAAAAGGAGACTTGTGCTTTCCTCCAGCAGAGTACGAGCTCATCTGGATTGTGTTTGTTTTGGAAACGGCTCTTAGTCCAAGTGTCTGGAAAAAGTACAGAAAAACAATGAAGCTAAACTCGTTAAGGAATTTCTGGTGTAGTGGTGAAACACCAATAAAAAAGAAGCTGGCCAAAATAAAAAAAAACAAGATTCTACAACGAGGAGTGGACTACGATGCTGCAAGTCGTGAAAGATACCTGAAGAAATGTCTCCATCAAGATGATGAAGATTGTTTCAACGGCAGCTACGCAAAGCTTTGCGTTGAGAAACTATGCATCGATAGAGAGTTAAGTAAAAAAGTGTTAAAAAAAGTTAGAGATTGTGGCTGGAGCAACAAGATGAAAATCTTAGACAACCCCACTGAAGGATTCAGAGACATAACCGATGGAAGCACTACTCATAATTTAAAGTTTGGCAAATATTCAACAATGTTTTGGAATCCATTGCAAAGCCCATGTTACGTTTCCATAATTTCTGAACTATACTTTAGAAGTAGTTCGACTGGAAAAACCATAATTTGCTTCGACAAAGATGGGGAAATAATGCTGGCTATCGGGAAGCCGGGTGGTACTGGAGTTGCCATTTGTAAATTACAGGCGATGCTCGTCAATGGAAGAATATGTTTTGGGTAAGTTACTTTTTGAGCAGTTTGTTCATTTCCCCACAAAACTAAACGAATTTTTTTTGTAAATTCTAGTAAAGATTTCTTTCTGGGGAATTTGGATGAATTTAACTTGATCGGTGATGATGGACACTTTGACGAAGAAGAAGCTGCCTCATTGATTGCATCTCAAGAGTAATTCATTAAATTCAAGAATATTTT
>JAQGCN010000691.1:0-16082 GCA_034699725.1 Friesea truncata | reverse complement strand
TGATTTCCATCCAAATTGTTTTCCACATTTTTTACATTTGTAAGGACTTTCATCTGAATGTACTCCAATGGTGTGATACTTTAATAGACTCTTGGATGGTGCTGGATATTTGCAAATTGTACAAATGAAGTTGCTTTCTTTTGTGTGGGTTATCATATGTCTCTTAAGATATGAATTTGTTTTGAATTGTTTTGTACATTTTGTACAATTTATGAGTCCTTGTCCAGTATGAACCTTCAAATGGATCTTTAAATTGTATTTCATTGTGAATTTTTGATTGCAGAATTTACATTGGAATGGTTTTTCTCCTGTGTGGATTCTTTTGTGGAGCTTTAAATATCCCTTGTGTTTGAAACTTTTATTACAAATATTGCATTGAAATGGTCTCTCATTTGTGTGTTTGGGGATGTGCTGGAACAAATCAGATTTCCTTTTAAATGATTTTTGGCAAAGTGTACAATTGTGTCTCTTCTCAGAATCTGATTGTTGTATTTGTTGTTTTTGAGTTTCTTTTGTTTTAAACATTTCTTTTTGAATTCCAACTTGATTTGTTTGTTTGGAAGATTTTATTTCCAAAAATCCTGAATTTAATTCTCAAAATATAAATATTCTTCCTAAAAGAATTCAAAAAATTGATTTAAAAATAATTATAATTTTGTATAAATAATTACTTACAGTTTTGTGAACAATATTATTATTTTCTACTTTTCGGAGTGGTTGAACAGCAAAAAAATTTATGCCTCCTTTAGTAAATCCAGAAATAAACTGAAATAAAAGGATGGACCCTTTCCTTTTTACATGGGTTTGTTTACTAACAATCTAATCTAATTTTAGGATTGGATTCAAAGAATTTAATAAACCACCAAAAAGTCATTCGTACTTCTGTTGGATTCGAGAATTAAGAGTCTTTTCGTGGTCTTTCAAATGGTTGCTTTGTCTAAATTCTTTTTTACAAATTTTGCATGGATATGGTTTTTCATTTGTGTGTATGGTAAAAGTGTAGCTGCATCTCGAACTTTGTTTTAAAAGATTTTTTACAGAATGGATATGGAAATGGTCTCAAATCAGAATGGACTACTTTTAAATGCTGTTTCAGAATATTCTTTGTTTTAAACTTCTTTCCACACTTCCGGCATGAGAATTTGTTGTGATTGTGATTCTGTTGATTTTGTGTGTTGTGAATTTCATTGGATTCAGAATTGAAACTTTTTGGTAGATTTTGTTTCCTTCCTTTTCTGAATTTTGAATCCATTTTTCGTTTAATCTAAAAATAGAATAATAATATTTGAATTTAATTAGGATTTAATTGACTCATTGAAGTTTGTAATCTTACAGCCTCTACAAATTCTTCAATTTCAAAATTTCTTAAAAGGATGAAACGAGTGTCCGTAAATCTAGAAATGAAGTAAAATTAAAAATATTTTTTCTTTTAAATTTTCGTATTAACGTTGCTTAACGTATTCGTGTCCATGTTAACTTAGTATTTAAGCTCAATTTTATCTAAAGGAGTTAACTTTTTAATTTTTTGAAGAACATCTTGTCCTGTTATAGATAAGATAAAAAAGGTTAAATTAAAACATAAAACAAGTGCATGACAATTTTTTCTAAAAGTACAAAGAATTTTAACTATCAACCATCTTTCACTGGATTTTTTAATTTTTTTTTCTGTACGGAAATCGTCACAATATTTCAAAGAATTTTATTTATCATCTTTATACTGTGGAATTTATAATTGATTTTTAAAATAAAATTTTGAAATACCGAATTTCATGGAGTGTAGCAGAGCAATATTTTCTTGTGAAATTAATACAAATGAACCATAAAAAATTAGTGTGAGATGATGACCCTTATAAAAAACAATCCTGAGAGTTGTGAGTTCACAACTTTGGAAATTTCAAATTAAAAGGCGGAAAATATTAGTTTTAAGAATTTAATTTTAATTTTTTATGCATTTTATTTTGCTTAGCAAGCAATTTTAGTATTCTTATTTATTTCGCTTCCAGCAATTGTCGCAACGAGTAAAGTGATAACTGATAAGTAAAAGGACTACGGGTTTTCTTTCAATTGAGTTGTCTGTGGCTAAAGAATTGAAAGCTGTTTTTAGTTTATTCGTAATTCTCCTTTGGACAGTCACACTCACAGTAAATGGAGGAGGCTCTTACCATAATCAAAATAGATGTACACCAAAATATTGATCAACTATCAGTTGGGTCAAACTCAAATAACAGTCAAAATCTGTCGCCCTCAAGTAGTATGTAGTATTGTTTATTCTATTTGTATGAAACTGTTGTCAATTATATTAATCTCTGCTTAATTTTTAGCAATTACAACCCAAGAAGTAACACAAGAGGAATACCCTTCTAGTGTCGAAGAAGAGTCTGCTACAGTCACAGTATCAACAAAACCAGCCTTTAGATTTGGAGACGAAAAGCTTTCTTTACGCTGCTACTGGCTCGGATGCAATTATGAGACAATCTTCTTAAACGCATTTACTAATCATGCAGAACAACACATATTGGCTCCCGCTTTAAAAATGGTTCCATACGGGGATTCATTGCAAGGTAAACAAATATTGAAAAAGTATCTCATTGTCATTACAAAATATATCCAATCTTACCGCACTCCGTTCATTATTTTAGCCGCCCTGACGTGCCAATGGGGAAATTGCCAACACCAATCAAGGCTCTCAGAAGATTTTCGTCGTCACATGTTTATTCATGTCTTTCATTGCAAAATCAAGTCTCTTGGACAAAATACAATAGATAGACATGACGAGCCCTTGGTAATTTTAAGTAATTTCTTTTCTTGTCTTCTATTATTTATTTTACACAAGTCTCTAATTAAAATTCATTTAATATCTTCTAAGGTGTGTCACGCTAAACCCGAACATGGTGTTCCAGACATGTTACTCAACTTCAGATGTGGTTGGGATACTTGTAAAATGGAGTATGTGAATTGTCTTTCCTATTATGACCACGTCCGTTACCACTGCTTGGATAATCCTACTGGAAAAAATGTGCCTGGTGGAATAAAATGCGGTTGGCAACGTAAGTTAAAGTTGAATTCTGATTGAATATATATTTGATCTCCTGTTTTTTTTTACAAACTGATTTAGATTGCAGCAACAAATATCCAAATATAACGAAACTTAGGGAGCATGTTAAATCTCATACTCAGGAAAAGGTAACTATTATTAGATTATTAGAAATTTATTTAACAAGCATTACATTTTATTTTTGTAATACTAGGTGAATGCGTGTCCAACGTGTGGCGTAATGTTTTCAACTCGAAATCGTCTTATAGAACATTTTCAAAGACAGACTGGTAAGTTTCATCTGATTAATAATACAATCCTTGACACTCAAATCACATAATTAAATTTTCTAATTAGATGACAAAACTTTCACATGCGACCTGTGCAATAGAGGGTTTGCAACTGAAGGCATATTGCGTGATCATAGAAGATTCCATGAGTATAAAGTCAGTTGTCCAGAATGTAGTAAGAAATGTACATCGCCTTCTGCTCTAAAAGTTCACATGAATTATGTCCACTCCAACACCGCCAGACACAAATGTCCATATCCCGACTGCAATTATGCGTAAGTTAACCAGTTAATTCTCCATCAAATTGAAATTGCTAAAGATGATATTTGTTTAATTTAGTGCTAAAGCTTTTTCAGATCTCAATCGACATTTGAAAGCTCATCAAACTGAGACACTGAAATGTTCGAAAGATGGATGTAGCTATTTAGCAAAGACAAATAAAGCCTTAGAAACTCATAATTTAAAAATACATTCCAAAGTTCAGAATCCATATTTATGTCCTTATTGCACGAGCCGTTACACACGAGGGAGTAGTCTTACCGTCCATTTAATGAAAGCCCATGCTGGCAAACTGCCTGATGGAAATATAAAATTCAAGTAATGTAAAAATTAAAATTGTTGCTGAAACTTAATGAATTTATTTCATACTTTTAGATACAAAGTTCAACCTAATGGAACTTATACCCTACATACTATGCAATGCACTATTAAAATACCAAATGAAAACAATGGAAATATTATCGAAGAAATTGTGAAGCTTGAAGCTGAAGATCTCAAAGTTGTTAAAGGTTTAGAAATTATACCTCTTGTAAATTAACATGTATTAATTATGTTTTTATTAGCAAAAGTCAATCGATTGAATAAAATTTAACTCAGTTCAATCCTTTGGGTTCTGTCTTCTGTATGAGCTCAGATTCATACAAAGTCATACGGACAGACTGAGTTAGTAATGATATAAGGTGTATTTTTTGCATAATATTGAATATATGTCAATTGTTGAAATTACTCAAAGGATAATGCCCTCTGAGACCAGTTTTACAATATTCAATTCAAATGTTGACTTTCCGGTTTTTAGTAACTTTTTTACTCGTTCAATCCAACAATTGGATATTATTAAGAATTTCAGAAGTAAACATTGCACTTGTTACATTTTATTAAAAACTTAGTTAAAATGAATCAAATCCTTTTAAATATTGGATTTGCTTTCATTCTCATATTCCAAATATTTTCTTTGAGTTCTGGAGCAACACTTACAACTGGTGCTGCAATTCAACCAAGTCCGATTACTCCTGGAAATTATCATATTGAAAATCTAGCAGATGGACTTGTAAGATTAATTTATTCACTTATACCTACATAATAATACTTTCATGGATACTTTTTCAGGCTTTGACAATTCAAGGTGTAAATGCTTCTTATGCTACAGTTGTATCTGACAAATTCCACAACTTCCGTGAACAAAGATGGACTATGAAGAAAATTCGTAAGTTCAACTTTTATCGTATTCAATTTTAAAGAAATGAATCTTTTTCAGCATTCGCTTCTGGGTATCAACTCCAACCTGCAACTTATTCATCTAACAATATTTTGAGTTTTCATAAGGATCCTTTTAAGAAATATGCACAACCTGAGACATGGGTTTTTAAGGAAATCAAAACTATGATGGGAAAAGTATACTATCAAATGGTCAATGAAAGGACGACATACTGTCTTACAAGTGCTGGGTATATTATAATTTACACCACCATCATCCATTATAATTGCAATAATCTTATGTATTTTCAGACGTCGAAGGGAAGTTACTGAGTTAAAATGTGACATTTATCAAAGAAATCAACAATGGAAACTTATGAAAGTGTAACAACATGTATTTTAAAACGTGTTGGATTTTTATTTTATTGCTTGGAACTAAATATTGAAACCTTGAATTATTTTTTGACATTGACGACTCTTTGGGAATGTGAAATTATTCTAAAAAGATCTACGCTTAACGTTTCAATTTAATAATATAATTCTTATCCAATTAATAATACTTAAAACAGTTAATTTAGTAATGTATTACATTAAATTCCGAAGTAATCATCAATATCATTCGCTCATGCTCCATTTTTACTCTAATCCTAAACAATTTATGACAAATACTGATTCATTCGCTTATCATTACACTATGTTTAAGCTTAACGGATTTTTAATAATATTAATAATTGGTTTCGTAGTAACTCATTCAAGACTAGTAACAATTTCTAATTATGGTTCTTAATATTAATTAACCAATCAAAATTAATGCTTAAATCTTTAAAAAAAACTGTAATTGTACTTTTTTTTTAATATAAAAGGAATGATAAACTTTCAATAATAAGAATACGAAAAAATAAATTTTAAAAACATAAAAAGGAATCCGACTAGGTTAAATAAAAAACCGAGTGATCTAGGAAGATTATTTGACAGATTTTTGTAAATAATTAAAAATGAACCATCCCTTACTATAACATTATGATCTAATTAATCTACACAACATTGTCGTCAACAATCGATTCTCCCCTGCAGCAGTGACAATGTATCCATACTAAAGTTTTGAGGTGTATTATGTCGTTAGAGGTACAAGTTATTATAATATTAAGGTTATAAATAACAACTCATTATTTACAAAAACAGACCCAAAGATTTCAATAATAATAATTAACTTCCTTAACATTTTTTCTTCCATTTTTTTGAGATCTGTATTTACTTATTCAATATCTAAACAATTTAATCTAAAGCTTAGCTATAATAAGTTTTCCTTTCACTCAGATACGAACAACGTAACTGTTTGTTTTAAATATCCAAAGTGAAAGTAAAATCTAATAATAATACATGGTTTGGTGATTGATTGTTTCGATGCTCTCTGGCTAAAATGTATACATTTTTTTCTTAACTTTGGTTGCTTTTTTTTTAACTTTTTGGATATGAAAAAGCGACAAAATTTCTTCTAAGGGGATGACGATGGGGTAGCGATTTTAATTGTTACAAAAGAACAATCGTAATCTTTGTGTTTAAAAGAAGAAAATCCTACACTTATTTTGAGCTGAATGAAACATAACCTTATTTTTATTTACAACAATTAAGGTTCTTTAGTCATTTAGGAAAGTGAAGTGAAGTAAGGGAGGGAGGGTGAAAGGTAAAATGTCACATTTGGAATATATGAGACTCATGACATGATGATGATGATTTAGCTACCAAAGTTTTGTTGTGTACCAAAAGTGACTGACTTTCTGTTATAATTGGGTAGGGAATATAATTTTTGTATCTTCATTGGCAGATTTCTGGAATGACTGGACGAATAAATTATTGAGAATGAAGGGAAAATGATTTTCATTGGTCGAATCTGTTAGAATCTAATCGTAGATCATTGGGATGTGAGGATGTATATGAGAGATCTTCAGCAAGGTCTTCTTGTTTATCTCCACTCATGAGATCATCATCCCTTCCAATTGAATCTCCATCGGATGACATACCGTATGGACCACCATCCGGTGATCCAAGTTCTCTTTTCATCATATTGTTAAGAATTTCGGATCTCTCCAGTGAACAATTGTTGTTTCCATGATGATGATGGTGGATTCCATTCGACGAGGGACTTAGGCTCTCGCGTTTAATTCCAATTGGGCTATCTATGGATGATCTTGATCTAAAAAAGAATATATTCAAATTCAACATCTAAACTTGTATATAATATTTTTACTTTGTACCTAGTTTCAAGAGGAGATTGTGCTTGATCCGGACTTAAATTTCCAACGTGTAAAGAACTGATAAACGGTCCATTGCTTTCAGCAAGTGCAGCCTTGACATAATTCAAATATGGATTAATATTTATATAATATCAAATACTAATTTTATCATTACTTGAAGGCTTGCATTGATAGCATCTCCATAAAGAGTTGGACTCTGCGTAGGACTTTTTGATTGCATGCCCCTGAAAAAATTCATCCACAAAAATTAAAGTAAAATACAAATATATAGGAAATAAGAAGATTGAAAAAGAGAGTCACGAGAGCAAAAAGATGTGTTAAAATGTTAATAAATTTATTAAAAAGATGTTAAAAAATTGACTGTGCGAATAATTATAGAAAAATTGAGGCAAGAGTAATAAGAGTAAGTCAACACTGAGACAAAAAAGAGAGAGTAAAAATGCGTAAAAAGGACAAAAGAGAAAGCGGAAGTGGAAAAAAGAGTAAAAAATTTCTACTATAAAAAAAATCTTCTCTTCCTCTAAAATAGCCTTGGATTAAGAATCCAAAATGATTCTCAAAAATAGACAAGGTCACACTATCGAAGGTCAATCAAGAGAAAGAGCGGAAACGACGACGACGACTACTGGTGGTATGGCAAGAGAAAAGGAGGCCTTCCATAAATCTGAGAAAGTGAAAGCTTTAAATCATGCTGTGAGAAAGGTTTTCCAACAGCGGTGTTAAAAAAAGTAGAATCAGAGTATGGAAGAGCCGTCTCCAGTAGTCGCGGTTGGTTGTTTTATGCCAGTTTCCAAGTGATCGTTTTACCTGAGTTTCTGTCTCCGTGTGGGGTAGGGAAAGTGCTTTCTCCCGTCGACTGAGCCCATTACCATCAAAGTCATTTCAAAAAAAGAAGAAGAAGAAAGGGAAAAAAAACTTATGAGCTAATCACTTGGAACCTCGACATTAAGGACTATTATTATTATGAATTCAAAAAACATTAAGAAAAAAATAGAGAAAAGAGAATATAAAAAGTTGAATACGATAAAAAGGCGAAGAAGAGAAGAGTATTAAAAAACGAGTAGAGATTAAAAAACATGGAGTAGTAAAAAATACAATTTGGACACAAAAAATGGACCTTAAGCAGACGGTATTTGTTGACTGAAGTAATAGTGATGGGACGTTTGTTGGTTGACCTGACCTGATTTTTTGGGATTCCTGAAAATTTTTCACCGGAAGTGAAAGTGTTTGGCAAATATTTTTTTTTTTATAAAAAAGGTTCTTTCAAAAATTCAAATAAGGAACCTACACTAAGAAAAGAAGACTCATTGTTTGAGAAAACTAGAAAGAAGTAAAATGTTTACGACAGAGGAAAGGAATATTTACGAGAGAGAGAAAGTAGAAAGTTGATTGAGGCTTTTGGGAGAAGAAGATTTTATGAGAGAGTTAATCAGAGTGTTTTAATTTGTCTTCTTTTCTACTTAACAAGAAAACGAAAGGGTGGTGATGAATAACTGGTGGGATGGTGGGGATGGTAGATTTTTGTATGTAATGACGAAGTGCTTACTGTGCTGATGGATGGTGGGACGATGGAGAAGGTGATGGGGTTGGATCATATTTCCTGGGTCTTCCACGAGATAGATGACGTCTCTTCACAAATTCTGCATCATCCACCATCCAAAATGATCCAAAGTCATCCTCATAACGGACAAAACACTTGTGCAAGGAGAGATTGGTGCGGATGGCGTTCTGTGTATAACAGACCACGAAAGAATAGAAAGAGAAAAAAGAGAGAAAGGAAATAGAGAGAGAAAAAGAGAAAGTGATAATAAGAGAAAAAGAGTTGATTAAAGAGAATAATTAATATAAAAAATGGGACATAAATAACAAAGATAGGACAAGAGTCAAAAGTATCCTGTCCTATCAATTTACCTTTTTTTTAATTCCTCCAATGCTTTTTTTTTTACCAACCATTGTTTGTAGGAATAATTCTGACCGACTGAACTGACTTAACTAATTTCTAAGTCCCCAACATGCCACAAGAAGCACCTCGCTCGCTCGTTTACAAACTTTAATTTTTTAAAGCAGTTAAAGCACATTCGTAGCATATTTAATATGAATTTTTATAAAAAGATTTTCAAAAAAGAGAAAAAGAGAGAAAAGAGATGTTATAAAAAAGATTGTAAGCAAAGTCCCAACTTTATAAGAGAGAAGAAGAATATGTTGGGTAAAAAATTTTGTAAGCAGTTTCGACAAGTGTCAGCTTTAGGCGACCGTTGTCGCACATACCCAGTGCTACAGCGCTGAGGCCGACGCTTGTAAAATTCCACTTCATCCACAGTCCAAACTGCCCCTTTGACGTTCTCCACACGCATGAAACATTTGTGCAGCGACAGGTTGTGTCGGACTGCATTCTACAAAATAAGATGATTACATAATAAAGCAAAATGCAAAAAATTAAAAAAGGGCTCATCAAAAATTATCATGACGCTCTCTTTAACGACCATGAATTCTTTAACCCATGAATTATTATAATCATTCTTAATAAATTATATTGCAAAGTAAATTATTAGATTTAGAGGCCTATTTATAAAACTAAAAGGCGTAGCATATCTTCCGTTTGTGCTTGTCCCTATAGGACAATACTACTTACAAACTACTGAGAGCTTCTGCTCGCTCATGCACATTCATCATATGCCTCCATATCCTTACTTTGAATTTTACTTTAAGACTCAATATGGACTTTGTAATGAGGCAGAATAGGATGATAGAACTTTTATTTTTCATTTTTTTTAGAACGAGGACGAGGCTTGGAATAATGTAGATTTTGGATAAAAGTGAATGAGAAGAAGCCCTTGAAGAGGCAATGAGGCTTTCGTCCGTGTGCGGGTGAAAGTTGGAGAAAAGTGTATTATTAGGAACTTACTCCGGGAGTAAAAAAAAAAGGATCGCGATCTCTAGCTCCCTTCCCTCAAGAAGGTGAAGTGAATTGAATGAGAAGTAGGAATAACAAAAGAGATCTCGATAAATATTAAAAACGACTCTTTGGTCGTTGGAATCCCAGCAAGACGTAACAAAACTTTACAGTCAGATAAACTTGCTGTTGGGATCAGAAAGCACTCCATTATTCATAGACATTTGCATATATATTGCATTGCATTTTTGAGTAAACAGTGTCAGGTGTTTACATATTCACAATGTCAATATTGTCTAAGACTCTCCCTTAATCTTAAGGAGCAGCCTAGCAAAAGCAAACATCCATTCTTTCTTTCTTTCACTTAATATCATCTTCTTATTATTATACAGCATCTTCTTTTCTAACTATTGGAACCAATCATAATCACCCACCTAAAGTACATCTCCGTATAAGCCACATTAACATATCACCCTTCCTTCCTTCCTTCTTCCTCATACTTACTTACTTACAAAAAAAAATGAAAACTTTCTTTTAACTTTCACCGAAGAGGATGCAATAAGGGGAAAGCTCATGTAAATCTTTTTATAAAGAATACTAAAATTTAATCCTCTTCCATCATCTTCATCCTGCCTCGTCACTTGTTATAATTTCAAGTGTAAAAAATACGTTAAGAAGAAGGATATGGAGACAAATACGTAGTAGTTATTGTAACGTACCGTTCTTAGCCACCACACTCACCAATTTTCACCAAAGTCTAATTAAAATTAGGATGGATCCTATTTGAATCCCTAGAAAATAAATAATATACCTTCCATGTTGCTTGATTTCTTCGGAAGTAACAGAATGTATTTTGGAACCAATTATAAATCTCATTCAGAGTTAACTGTTTGTCTGGTGACTCAATGATTGCCTAGAAAATATTTACAAAACATTTATTACAAAATATCCATAATACAAATGGAAAATATGGACTAATTGTATAATTAATTTAATTTTAAATATAACATTTCCAGATACTTTAAATTTTTTACCTGTCGAATAAGGGATGCATACGTAAACGGTGGTCTGCAATCCGTGACTTTATAAAATTCTCGATTCCGTTGAATTTCTAAATAAAGGATAACAATATACAAATTAAAATATTTATTACCGTTAATTTCACATTGTTGACATTGATACTAATTATTGTAAACAATTTTAAGTGAGTTGTGAGTAAAGATAAAAATTGGAGAGAGAAAGTAAGTGAAAGTAGTGAAAACTATTATGGAATCATGAGAGCGAGCAGTGAAAATGAAAGACCGTCGTCGACGTTGTCGTCGTCGTGCAGGCGTAATTGAGTCTTTTAATGTGAAGTGTTTGAAGAGGAATTGGGCTAATAGACACATTTCGTCCACCACTTTGTAATTGGATGATGAGAAAATCTAAAACGTGTAGGCAGGTGTAATGAGAAATTCTTATGCATCAAACGTTGAGTCTAAATTATTTGCAAAATCTGTTGGAGTTGAGCCATTAGGGTATAAATCCTATGGGATTTTTCTTGGATTTTATCCTTTGGAAAATGGAAAATGAGGAGTATTACGAGTCCATTATGGTTAAGATTCCCCGGTTAGGAAAATCTCGTTAAAGAATTCACATTCATGTGCATCTTCTTGAGATACTTGATTCTTTATCAGGGTTATCCCTATTTCTCCTCCCTTTCTGATAATATAGGGGAGAGATTTAAGAAATGTGTAAGTGTTATACTAAATTGGTTGTAAATAGTATAGAACCTTTTAGAAAGAAAGATGAAAGTTTTCCTAAGATTTTAAGAAGAGAAATCACCACCGTTTCTTAAGCTACCAACCAACTACCGCACCTGGTTGAGTGTTGAAGTGAAAGTTTTTGAAGTAGTGGACTCATTATGAAGATCTTGGGATGATGAGACCGTGAAACAATGGTCGTAAAAGGCAGAGAGTGTTTATAAAAGGAAATTTCATTAAGGACGTCGTCGGCGGCTGTTGAGAAAAGGAAGGAAGGAAGGGGGAAAAGGAGGGGATGGCAATACCTGAATTTCATAATTTGTTCTAATTTCTTCAAAGTTTTTGGCGTCTGTCTTTTGAGTATCTCTCATTTAGGCTTAATGACAACTTAGATGCCAAATAGTTTCAGATCTTGAACAAGTCATTAAACTTTGAGGGACTTCCACATCCACACATAAGTGTAATTAACAACCCCTGATAACTTCCCCAGATGTTGAGAAAAGGAGTAGTCTTTACACTTTACTTTCTCCTTCTTCCAAAAACTTAAAACTCAACATCTTGAATTTTCTCTCTACCTACCCATCATCCCATCTTTTTGAAGACTTTGAGCTAATTAGAGTAACTACACCAACGACCAACCTTTTCTTTCTCATCTTTCTTTCTTTCTTTTTCACATTTCAAAGTTAATAATAGGGGAAGCTTCCGTTGACAACCACGGAGACATCCCTAATCCAACCGAGCTAAACAAAGAATATTATGAATAAGTACTTGCCTGAGGCAACGTCAAGCCCGGCCCGTTCTAGTAAATAAGGAAGTCCTATAGGTAGGCATGAAAAGAAGAAAGGACATGATAGTTTTAAGATACATCACCATAAAGTTAAAATACAACTCCAAAAATGTATAGAATAGTAATATTATAAAAAATATCAATAATATAAAATTTCGTATACCTTCACAAATTTGTAGAGTAGAACGATCTCCTACCCTCCTTCTAGTTGGCCCAATCTCATCAAAACCTAAAAGTTATCAATTAAAGAATCATTTTAGATTTTATACGTAGAGTTCCAAACCAACTCCTCCACTGGGAACAATTCGTCACTTTACGAACGTCCTTTTACAACCCATACGTTAAGGTTAGTGTCCACTTGAAATTTATAGCCCATTAGTATACCATTTATAGCCCATGTTACTACTTTAAGAAACACTTTAAAAACTCTGGACATTTTATTCCATTTAAATGAAGTAATTTCATACCAGAGGATAATTGGAGAGAGACTTTATCACTGATCCTTCTCCTTACGGGGCCTGTCATTGTGGGTGTCGGAGGTTGTAGAATGCCTGGAGAACGACCAGATACAGCTGCTACAGCAGAAGCAAGTCCGGAAGGCGATAGGCCCGGCATGAGCAAATTATGATTTAGACTAAGTTTACTCAGCGGCCCATTTCCACTGGGTCCAGTACATAGAGGGTTGCTATTCGTACCGTTCATGATAGGGACAGGGAGGCAGTTTTGACTCTGTGGATTAAATAAATCATGGTTTACTACAGTTTATCCCAGGAGAGAAAAAGTTTTTTTTTAAAAGTGAAAAAAAGAGAAAGCTTGTACATGATCGTTGAGAGGTTGTGGATTGTCTTTCGTCGGAGATTCTGAGCAGGGATTGTTGGGGTTGTGCTGCTGCTGTTGGACTCCCATGGGAGTGTTCCCGTGCAAATTTTGTTGTTTGTTCATATGAAGATGCTGCATCATAGCTTGGAGACGGTCCCTCTCCTTAGCCAATTGTAATTCTAGTTGTGATACAACCTGCATTTGAACTCTGGCCTGTGCTGTAGATCTATCATCAAGCGTATGCTCTGTATTCATATGTCTGGAAAAAAGAAAAATTCGATTAGAAAAACCGATTTCTAAAAAAATCCAAAGCGTCTCTTAATGTTCCGTCAATCAGAATTGCATTGAGGATATTTATCACTCCTCGGGTGGAAATTCTATTAAACTTTGATCATGGAATAATTAGAAAAGTTTTTTTTCTTCTTCATCGAGTCTTGGAGAAAAAAGATTCTTTCCTATTATATTTTGGAGAAAAATTTCAGTTCCTAATCACCCATGAAAGAGAAAAGGAATGAAAACAATCTTTTTCTTCCCTTCGTTATAAGTCAAGTCTCCCCTTTTTTTTCCCTGATTCACGCCGTTCGTTCCTTCTAACAGTCTCAAGCTCTGCTAAAACTCAAAGAAACGGCCCTTACTTTCTTCTTTCTCCGCAAAAGTAATTTAAACACTACCAAAGACATAAGACAAATACATAACGCCTTTTACCTTAGAATTCTAAAAAAAAATCTTTCACTTTTAACTTTCCCCTAATTTTTTTCTCTCGCTCTCTTGAGACAAAAGAACGATGGAATTCAGTATTAAGGAGAAACATTATTCAGCACATGACACTCCACCAAATGACTTTCTACAACATAGTAGTATATAGTTTTCATTTCTTTTTTGGGAAACACTTTTTTATATAAGTTTATAAGTTTAGGGAAAAGAGGGGCGGGGGGTAGATTTTTCGTAAGAGAATAGAAAAAACAAAGAGCTTTTAAATGAGTAACCCGAGACGAAGAAAGGAAAGTGAATGAATCTTACTTGAGAAAAGAAGAAAATTCTTCACAAACAGTCTCGCATCCGGGCCATTTGCATACGCCGTGTCCATACAATGGGTGCTGGGAGCTAATTGATTTCTCAAGTAGTTCTGCTTTATCATTGTCTCCGTTCAAACCGTTAAGACGTCCTGATCCCAACCCTAAACAAAAAAAAAATCAAAGAATGGATTAATACTTTCACTCTAAAATCATATAAATATTGACTCATTTGATTTAAAGTACAATGCAAATCTCAACAAGACAACAATTCAAAGTTTAAAAAATAATTAAACAAGAAGCATTATTGAATTTATTAATCAATTTAAATTTTAATTTAAATTTAACTATTGTTAAAAGAAAACTTTTTTAGTATTTACTTTACTTTTAATGTTTTTTCTTCTTTTTGTTTTCTTTTCGTGAAGAGAAAATAAACAACCCTCTCTTTCAATTTCTCACCCTCCCTTTTTCCTTTCTTTCTTTCTTTTTCGTGTGTTGTTGTTTCTGTTTGGTGCTGTGTGAGTGAAAGAGATAAAAAATAGAAAAGTGAAAGTTTACCATTTGGGGCATGATGTAAGTGTTTGGGACTGGAACCATTTTGATGATTGATTTCCAAAGGACTCAATGACCCTTCCTGTCCTTCCTTCCAAAGTGTTGGATTATCTTCAACATTTGAGATCCCTAAATTTATATTTATCAATATTTAATATTTTTATTATTAATAAATATAAAAATTTAAGTTTAGAAAGACACGAGGCAAGGAGGGTTGAGGTGAGGCCTCAAAAGTTAAAAATTGAAACATGGTTTTTGGCCTCAGAAGTCATGGTTTCTAATTTGAAAACTAATTTGAAAGTGCACCGTAGGAGGAAATTCAAGAAAAGTAAAGATGAGGATCGAACAACGTTTTTTCTTTCTGTAACTTTCAAAAACTTTATTATTTTATTATTAGTAAAAGTAAGTGTTGTAAAATTGAGTAGTTCTGTATCTGATTTGTTCAAAAAGTCATTGGTTAGACACATGCTGTGAAAAGGTCAAAATCAGAAACAGGGGCCATGAAAAAGGGTTTTTAAGCAAGCGAACCGAGAAAGAGGCGAATTTGTTATGATAAAGATTTAAAAACGTAACATGAAAGCTAAGCGACTTTCTTCGTAAAGAAATTTTCATACGAAAGTGAAATTATTTAACATACCTCCGTTGTTAGCTCCTCCTGACATGACCATAGAAGGTAAATTGAGGCCCTGCTGAATTAAATACTGCCTTTGGGTCAATTGGAGCTGTTGCATTAGTTGATGCTGTTGGGCTCCAAGCTGTTGCAAAGCACCTGAGGATTTTTTCTTATCACCTGTCTGTATTAAGTGGGTCTGTTGGAGAAGGTTAACCTAAAAAAAGTAAAGTAAACTAAATACTCCATTGTTGTTGTGTTAATATTGAATGAAATAACACGTAATTAACCCGGAACATTTTTAATAGTATACACACATTCACTTCTTGAATTGTGTATTGAATTTCTTATTGTATAATATTATTTTATATTACTAACCTGTAACTGCTCCTGTAGATTTTGAATTGCTTGTTCTAGTTGTTTACGTCCTATTTCAGCAAGTTGATGATGCTGCTGTAAAAGAAAACAATTGAAGTTATAAAACTTTTAAAACTCATGTTATGTTGACTCATTTTATAATAAATATCATCTCCCTTTTATAGGCTTTCGCAATTTCTACTGCGCATCTACGGTGGGGGGGAAGCGTTTTCAGGACACCCGATCGAATCTCAAAA
>JAQGCN010000690.1:0-16085 GCA_034699725.1 Friesea truncata | reverse complement strand
AAGTATTACAAGCGATTAAGCATGACAAGTTCCCTAACTTCGTCGGTTTGCATAACACTGTTGTACGGTTTATTATTCCTTACCTCTTGTCATTTTTATAACTTTAGCATTTGTCTGAATCTGGTGTTCAACCAGATGGCTGGTTTGGCGAGAAACTCATCCAAAAATTAATCAAGTATTGAATTTACAATAACTACTTTTTTGAGATCTTTTTTTATTAATTGTCATTTTCTTATATTTTAGATATGTAACTGATAATACAAGGCCTGACGAGCCAATTCTGGATGTTGGATGTGGCAATGGTGATACGCTTTTGAGACTCGTAAGTTAGCTTAATTAATCAATTTGCACTTAATTAATTGTAAAAATATTTAGGCGAAAGCGGGATATCGCAATCTGGCTGGTTGGGACTTTTCGGTTGATTCCGTTGAATTGTGCAAAAAAAGATTTGAGAATGAAAACCTCACTGGACTTGAGCTTAAGGTTTAACTTATTACTTGGACGAAATTTAATTTTTATATCTGATTGAAAGTAATTTATAATTTAGATTGTCGATATGGTACAAACAACCATTGTGGAACCGGATAAGGGAAAATACAAATTCATTATCGACAAAGGAACTTACGATGCCATTACATTGCACCCAAAGATGAGTGAAGCCAAAAAGGATGCTTATTGGAAAAATGTTCGTGATGCTTTGGATGAGAAGGGATATTTCATTATTGCTTCTTGCAATTGGACATGGAAGGAAATTAATAGCCACTCATTTGATTGTAAGTTTAATTATTAATTAACATTCAATTTTTAAGTTTTTAATTGAATTGAATTTTCTAGATTTTAATTTCTACGAACGCATCGTTACGTCTTCCTTTTCCTTTGGTGGAGAGGCTGGTGAAACTGCATCATTGACTGTTCTACACCGTAAGTAAATCCTTAAAGAAACTCAATGGACTGATAATTATAATTACTTCTCCACCCATTTTCAAAATTTAATCTTGAACTTATTAACCAGCACGTAAGAAATTTTGTAATGGAACGGAATTGATAAATAAAATATTTTCAATAATTCTGCGATTATTTTAATAACGTTTCTTAACTTATTTTAGGATGCTTAATTATAAGACGGGTTTGCTTCTTGACAATATTCATTAGGCTTAGGTTGCATAAATGAGTAAGTAAAATATAAAAGTAATTAAGAATAATTTATCATTTTTTATTTTATTACATGGTAAAAATTCACATGTTACAAATTCATTTAAACAAAATTAATTTCAAGAAGATTTAGAAAAGTAAAGTTATACCAACACTGCATTACTCCAAATCGTAAAGAGTTAATTATGAATCTTCTTAACTAAAACATTTCAGGATATAATTAAAATATTTTCAATCATGAATACGGCACCATATAATTTAAAAAAAATAATATTTATTTTTCGGCAAACCCAACTCCTGCTCCTTCCTCTGTTGACAAATGTTATATTTATGATGTGGATGTCCTGATGGGGCTGAAGTGTCTCCTGTCGGTGATGGTGACGGTGAAGAGCATCCGGCCGGCCCATCTACGACGATCCAAAGGAAGGCTATAACAGGACTACTACAACGATTCAATTTTTTGGTTTTTTGGGAAGTTGTGTTGTGAGCTGTGGTGGTTCCAATGCTTCGTCTGAAAAAAAAATGATAAGGATATTGACTTAATTTAAACGTACTTAAAATTGTCTTACTCAACTTCTACAGCAGCCAATCTTGAGTTTAAATCCAAATGAGCATCAATAGTCCAACATTTTATAGTATCCATTGGATTTTCAGGTTTAGCCACCAGAACATGAATGTAGAAACTTGGAGTTGTGAATCCTTCATCTTTCAATGGTGGATAATCCAATAGAAACTTCGTGCTGTCGATTATGATGTTATCTCTCTTTTTCAAGGGATGGTATCCAAGCTCTTCAGTTGGCTACTACCCTCTGTCATTTTAGAATCTCCTAAGGAATTATGTTGTTTGTGTGCTAAAGATTAGCATTACACAGGAAAATTAAAGAAGTTTTACTGAATTGTACGAATTGATGTTTCCTTGTTGAGGGCAAAATTTGAACTGACAAGAAAATGGTATGAAATCCCTGGAAAATAATTCCAAAATGCATTAAGGGTTTCTGATTGGTCAACGTAAGTTGCATAATTCATTCTTTCACTTCTGCGCATGCGGTTGGTGATTTCCTTGCGAGTTGGGTTTTGTTTCTTCCGCAGCCAATCAGAGGCGAGGACGCTGTGTTTCTCCTTGTTGCGTTAATACGCATTCATTTTTTCAGAATTATTTTTTTAATTAATGTATTTTGACCTTATTCATTAAGATTGGGAAAGCATTAAGAGTTTACTGACATTTGACACCTACTGAACCTTACCCTCCTGGACCATCCTGGTCGAAATCACATATCTAGTCAGTCCTTTGCTTTTTTGACTTAAGATTATTCCAAAATGAAATTTAGGATAACAAAACCCGAAGCAAACCTGGATGTGTTACCTTTTTCCTTTTATGACATTCGGACGGAAGAGGCTGAGATCTTGAATAGCCTGAAGCTACATCCGTAAAATTTTTTCACAAAAATCCTTCCCGTACTTTTTCCTGGTTGGTGAATATTATTAAGGGAATTTTGGGATGGGTAGGGAAGGTATTGTGAAATAAAGATATAGAAAAGGATAAGAAGCAGATGCAGTCAGTCACCCTATTTTTTGTTTCTGTGAGCTTAGCTTTGGAGGGACCGATCATATTAGACCCGAAGTATTTTTTAAGAATTCAAAGAAAATGACTAATGCCGTTGACAGATTTTGGTAGGATAGCTTTTGGCTTTCATCCTCTTCATTTTACTTTTACTACAGTCGTTAAACGTGAAAGTTACTCAGTCAAAATTCCCATTTACAGTTTGCTATAAATATATTTTACAACCATGATTGTAAATTGGTTCGTTTAGTATTATTAGTCTTATCGCAACGGAACGGAAACTGAGATACGATCTATAGAATCAAGTAAGTTAAATCAAATTCTAAATATTTAAATTCATATAGTTTGGAATTTTGTAGAAGAAAATGGCTGGAACAGTATTAGAAAATCTAAGTGGAAGAAAACTTTTTGTTCTAACTACAATTTTACTACTGTGTCAATTGACATGTTTTCTGATTGGAGGATTGTTGGGTAAGAATTATTATAATATGAAAAAAGATATCCTTTAACTTTATTTTATAATAATTTCATATAGCTCCAACTCCTTCCAGTCCTTCTCCCATGGTTTCTACAAAATGTTACGACGCTGAAAAGAATCGATCTCATTGGCTCTACCCTCGAGGGAAAGGGAAATGCAAAACAATTGACCATTATGAAAATGTATTTCATGCTGACAACATCGTATTTGCCCTTCAGATCCCTTTTCCTAAGGAAAATATTAAAGATTTAGATTATTCAAGATGGCAGCAAAATTTGATTGGAATTATTCAATTTGAAATACTTTACGAAAAAGGAAACGAAGTTGGTAAGTCATTTCATTAACAGTGGAGAAAATTTACTCTTAATACGAAATTAAATAAAAAACAGTATACTAATTGATATTTATCCTAAAATCAATTCTTCTTAAGAAGAAGAATCCATAATTCAAATCATTGATATTACTTTATTTTCAGAGCATGGTTCCTTAGTAAAAATTGATGCAAGACTTGGATATAGGAATAAAGGAGATCCAGACAATGCCTGGAAACTCTACGCGGAGTCAATTGAAGAAAGAACACTGGATTGTTATATCGATGATCCTAAGGAAGGCCACACATATCGATGCTCTCTTATCCCACTATTTGAGTTAGGATCTTTGCATCATGATTTCTACCTACTTAATATTCGACTCCCAGTCAACCGAGATGATCCAAACGATCTCCACAACACGGTAGGTTTTGTATAATTTTTCAGTATTTTTTTCACTTCCTTGTATTCAATTATAGAAAATTGGTCATCTTGAGGACATTGACATGATTACGATTCATCAAAATGGAGGATTTACCAAAGTATGGCTCTCAATGAAAACTGTATTCACTCCAATCGTTTTAGGAGTCATAATTTGGTATTGGAAACGTATCAAGGCACAGGGAAGATCTCCTGTTCTTCTTGAAAATATGATTATGAGCTTAGCCCTTTCAGTCCAATTGTTGAACATTCCTATTGAATGGCTTACACTATTCTTCGACATGCCATACATGCTCCTTCTAAGCGACATTCGTCAAGGAATTTTCTACGCAACACTTTTATCCTTTTGGCTTGTTTTTACTGGAGAACATCTCATGGTATTAAAAATATATTATTAAGATTTCTAAAAGTTTTATTTTCATTTACAATTTAGGAAACATCCGCTGAACGACATACTTTGAAAACTTATTGGAAACACCTTAGTGCAGTTGTCACAGGATGTACTTCACTTTTCTTGTTTGACCTTTGTGAGAGAGGAACCCACCTTGTCAATCCATTTTATTCTCTATGGGCTACCCCCGTGGGTACTAAATTGGCATTGGCTTTAATTATTGCTGCTGGGGTTTCAGCGTCACTTTACTTTATTTTTCTCTCCTGGATGGTTTGGAGAGTCTTTAAAAATATTAGTACTAAACGAAATGCTTTACCAACAATGTCAGCAGTTCGTCGATTACATTATCAAGGTTTGTTTAGACATTGCAAGTTGGAACGACTCTACAATACTTTTCTTATGATTTCAGGAATCATATATCGATTTAAATTCCTCATGCTTACAACGTTGGTCTGTGCGGCCATGACAGTGATTGGATTCATTTTAGGTCAAGTAACTGAGGACAAGTGGAAATGGGAAGGAGAGTCTATTGAATATACCTCAGCATTTTATACGGGTGTCTACGGGATGTGGAACCTTTATATCATTGCTCTTCTTTCTCTCTATGCACCTTCGCATAAATGTTGGCTTCCAGAAAGAGGTAAGTTCCAATTTTTATCATAGTGTCCAACAATTATTTAATTTTAAATATTTTCAGATCCATTTAACAGCAACAATAGTGGCCCTGAAGAAATCGAATTTAGTAGACTGAGTGCTGACACGACAGAGATTTCGGCCCTTGCATCCTTTGCGAAGAAAGTGGCTGCAGACTAATCAGAGAAGAGACTCTTACGTCTTACTTAAACAAAATGCTTCCTTTTTTAATGTTGTGTGATTTTGATTTATAACTTTTTATACTTACTTTTATCTCTCTACAATATTATTATTTTTAAGAATTTTAATAATTGTCTTCTTATAATTTAATTTCTGAAAAAATAAAATAAAATGCATGCATCCATTTTTAGTGAATTTCAATCACTCAATTTTTTTTGTAGAAAGAAAAAGCGCCAAATTCATGATTTTGAACTTAAACACATTTTTTCAGAATTGTTGTCTTTCTGTCAATTTTTGTTCGTGTTGTCGTTTTTAATAAATAAGTTATCGTTATATGCTCTAGAAATCACGGATAATCGCTTTTATTATGCAGAATACACACAGAGAATTAACACCTACCGACTTGATTTCAGCTGCAGTGACCAATGTATTTGAAAATTGGGAAGCTTTTAAGGTAAAAACCAATCAGCATTTTAACTTTAAGTAGTGAACATTTATTAGTTCCTGTAATTTTAATATAGATTGGAACGTCGATGAGTAAGCAGTCAAAAGATGTAGCCAAATGGGTTATTGATGTCACAACAAAATGCTTGTTTGATAACAGTAAGTAAGCATGAATTCAATATCCATTAACTGATTTTGCTAATATACACTTTTTTAAAGCTATGTTAATGACTTAATGTAATAAATATTAACAGGTGACGTTGATGACGGAGTGGAACTCGGAGAATGGATAGGTGACATACTAGATCATGAATTCAACCTCGTTGTAGAAGATGGTTCATTAAATGATATTGGAAACCAAATAATAGAATACTGGAAAATGTATCAGAATCAACAGTTTTTAGAATTAGCCGATATTTTAGATAAACGAATTGCAGAAGCACCAGTAGTGACGCTACCTCCTCAAATTGAACCAGGAAGCTCAAGTAGTGACGACGACTCTGGTGACGAGGTAATTATTTTTAACTTTATGTTAAAAGAAATGACGTTAATGAAACTTCATTTTTGTCAGGATATGGATACAGAAACATCATCACCTCAACCAGGCCCAAGCAATGCAGGTCAACAGCAATCAACAACCTCTTTAGCTAGTAATTCTAATTCTGGTCCTGACGCTGATGGTTGGATCACAGTGACAAAGAATAAAAGACGCTAAGATGAATTATTAAATTCTGATTTCATATTTTTAAATAATTAGTTAAAATTTCATATTAGGTTTTTCCTTCATCTCTTTTTCATCATCATCTTCTCACTCTCAACTCGTCGTCACTCCCCTTAACTCTCTCCCTCCGATGTGGTAAAGTAGTATAGTAAAGTTACTCATCTCTTTGAGGTTTGTTATAATAATTTTCATTCATTCTTAGGACCTTTCACTGTGAAGATCACAGACATAGACGCTCTCTTATAAATCATTATTTCATTTTCTCCAACAATAGCCTCTGAACAATTTTTTCATCTCAAGATTATCTGGAAGTGAAATCTTGTGGATCTTTATTATTCCTTGTCATTATTTCTTTCTTCGCATCAATAACTTCTGTCACCAAGAACTTTTTCCTTCCTTTTCTCCCGACTCCCTGCATTTTAGCTTCATAATTCATAAGTTTGTACTCTTTGTGTCACTTTGGACAGCATCGAATAAGTATATAAAAAAACTAAACTTTTACTCCAGTAGTATCTTCAAAACAGACACGAGTGATAAATAAATTCTTTGGAAATCTGCTTTTTCCTTCCGAAACATGAAGATAAATGAGGGAATGGGTTCCGCTTAACTTTCATTTCCACGTGTGGATTTTACTCATCAATTTTTACTTTTAAAGGAAAAACGATTCAACTTTTTATCGAGAAGATCTCGTAAAATGAAGTTTTTGACACTAGATTCAATTAGATAAAAAAAAGTGCGTTAGGACTCTACAAAGTAATTTCTCTGAAAGGATTTTCACTCCACTTTCTCCAGCACTTTTGTCCTTCGAAATTCATTTTGTGGAACTTTGCCAAAAAGTAAAGTAGTGACTGGACGTAAAAAAAGGAACAGTTCGCTTGTAATCAAATGAAGGCAAAGGTTACATCTTTTTCTACTATTATTCTGCCTTTGTTTCCCCTGACAAGTTCTTCTACTACTTTCATGAGGGGAATCTGACAAACATTGATTCACTTCATAAGAAAACTTTACTTGCCAGTCTTCTTCTTCTCCAGCACAAACAGCATCCGGATCATCTTCTTTGTGTCTGAAATTCAACTTTATTGTGTCCAAAAATTTGTGTAGTGAGAGAAAAGCATCTTTTTTTTTGGCGAAAGTAGAAAAGTTTCACTCAAGTGAAAAAAAGCAGAGTAAGTCATTTTTCATCAGTTTTCATCTTTACAAAATCCTAAAAATATTAAATTAATTTCTTTAAATCCAGAATTACTTTTTAAGGAAAAAATTTAGAATTGAATTATTTTTTTTAAAAAAAATTAAACTTTTTTTCAAAAAGATAAGTTTTTTTTTTAAATCAAACATTATTTTAAAATGTTAAAGTTTTAATAAAATTATTTGATATTTGATTTTACTCCTGTCAATGAACTCATCAGTCTTATATAAAAGCTCGTCCAAAATTAAATGTTTTGATAGAAAATAAAGCGTAGGATTATTGTTTTGTCTACATGATACAACATAATTTCTTGCGTAAATTTTATTAACACGATGAAATTTAAAGTCGAGCATTATTATTCCAAGTTTCGTATGTCAACCCATTATTGTCTTTGACTAAATAAATTGTAAGCTTTAACAACAACAAGAAATGAAACCAACCCTACCCTGCTACATTAAATAATTTCCATTCACATAATTTAGTTTATTTTATGAGAAGAATAAAATTTGATCATCAGTTTCATCTTCCATATCATCCCTTAAGATAAAAAAGAAGCTTCACTAAACAAATTTTCTTTTCATTTCAGTAAGAAATTGAAAGAAGCGATATCTGAAAATATTCCTTAGAGACTCAGACAACAATATTCATAGTAAGAAATTTTAAGATGAATTTTGGATAAATTGAACTTTTCAAGAGATAACTCAAGACATAAAAGGATGTTAAAAATGGAATTTATTTCAGTAATTATTGTTCACTCGTATAATACAAGTTGAGGACAAGTTTCATGAATTGTAATGAGATATCCAGTATTCTGGACACACATTGAAGGAACTGCCATAAAAATCTCAAGATGAATCCAACTATGACCAAATCTGTCCTTGTTCTCACAACTATTTGTCTCCATGTGGTACTGAGTGGATCCCCAGTGAGTTCTTATGAGTTCAAGACATCAAATAAGAAATCCGAACCCCAGTTTATACGGTTCAAAAGTTTGGATCGTGTCATCAATCGTCTCGATGGAGTTTCACAGGCGACACCTAAGGTAACATCCAAAACAAATCTAAATTATCCAAGCTTAAGTACTTGGCCAACAGAGCTTTTTTGTCATGCGCAAGTGCAGTACTTGACACTTTCAATTTAGGAGGATCCATTTCTTAACAATTATTTACTTGTTAATCATTTGACCTAAATTACATTCACAGTGTGAATTTTCTCTCCACTGAGATTGTATAAAATGAAATAACAAAAGAAACTTTGTATCCCTTTGTATTTCTTATTAGAAGCTATTAAAGATGTGTCAAATGCTCAGTTAAGGAAATCCACCCCACCCGCGGCAGACTTATGGAATCTAATTTCCAAGCAACACGACTTGAGAAGACGATCCATGTAGTGATCTGTAAAAGAGGCTGAGGTGTATACATAAGTCTGTTTGGTTAATTAATTAGGTTTATGACTTGTGCTTTTGTTGTATTACATAACTCTGGAGGCGTAAGTTAACCCACGCATTAAAAGTCTACGCGTAAAAAAAGCTTTGTCTTTATTAATAAATCTGTAATTCGCCCTGCTTATCCAACACCTCCTGTTTCGTTTTTTCAAAATCCAGAACATTTCTGTCAGATTTGTTCCAGATCTGAATATTTATATTTAGACTGATTATTGCTTTAAAAACTGGGTTGGAGGTGGATTGGATGGCATGTGTAGTGCGTGAATGGTTTTTAATTCAACATTCAAGCCTTGTCAAAACAAAGGTAGACAAATATATTTTGTACCTTTGTACCAATGGATAACTCCATTGAATACTTAATAAAGATTTTAGGAATTCATAATAAAAAAGTTTGGTATAAGTCAAAGTCGTGAGAAAATTTAAGAATAAGGTTCTTGACAGATTGACCTGTTGGGCTATCTTAATTGTTAAGTGACTTTAAGTGATTAAACTTATATGTCCATGTGAAATTTAAGAACAAGACAATAATATTAATATTCTTTCCTCTTGTTCTAATACAAGAAATTCATGTTTGAGATTCTTCATATCGAATTTCTTACATTTGCGGCTGACCTCCCAGGCTCTTGACCTCTTCAATAATTTCTTAAACTGGCAAGGACCAATAGAAATATATGTCCGTATTAGCCATTACGCAATCTGTTATAAATAAAATGGACAACAAGGAGTTCAGAATAGAAGAAAGAGTAAAAAATGCGTAAAGCAAAAAGCTAAAGTTTAAGTTTACACTTCATAACTTTTATCCCTTTTACTTTACAGAAAGTGAAAGTAAAATTTTCTCTTGTACCCATAAACCGTTTTATTCTGAACTTGCATTCAATGGGTATATTTTTTATGTTTATGCCCCCAGAATCCTTTATGGGTAGAAGAATAATAGTTGAGGAATTTTGGATTATGGTAGTAAAATGTTGGAACAACGTGATGTCTTGGGAAAAATTGAGCTGATGGAAGAACGACGAGGATAGGACATGATTTTTAACAAGGGATTTCATAGTAATCATCAATGTATGAAGATGAAGAATAATAAGAAATGGAATTGTTTGAAAACTGTCACTTTAGTATTTTATTGATATTAAATCCACATCAACCAAGGAATGCACTTAACACTGTCATTTATAAATGACGTAATTCAATATGGAATTTAAATAGCTAATTATTAATTTCATTACGAAATTATAAAATTAAAACAAAAATAAACTAAAGATTCATCATACAACTTATTGTAATTGGCCAAACCCCAACCAAAGTAGCCATCTTTGGCACTTTTTGGACATTGATTATAATTTACTGCAAATTGGAATTTAGTGAAAGACATGCATGCATATATAGAGGTTGAAACTTCCAAGTTGGAAGGAAAGTAATTGTTGTCTCAAGGACTCCGAGTTAAATTTGATGTTGTGATCATTGATAAAGTTGTTCATGTGAAATATTAAAGATTCAACTAAAAAGTTTCAAAAGGGAGATATAATTATAATTTTTTCTTTTGTAAGAGATAAAAATCTGTACACTCGCAAATTATCATTCATCAAATAATGGCTGTCGATTTTTTTTAAATTTACAACAACGTATAAATTCTCACCCTCACAAATCTTTCTGATGCAAATCAAATCCTTAATTATAATCAAAAAAATCTTATTGGCGTAAATTATTTCACGGGTATGTGTGAAGGTGAGAGTGGAATTAATAATTAAATGTTAAGTTTTGTATTGTAATTGTAGAGAAAACTTATGTAATACCACCTCCAGTCCAGTAGCAGAATGGATGGATTTTTGCAAAATTACTCTTTCGTGTCTTGTAATCGAATTTTATGAGGATAACAGAAGATTTAATTAAGTTCTAATTGGAGGTTGAGGTCAAACAAATTCAACAACGCCTTATATAAGCGTATTATACAAAAAATCATATTCAAACTTTATGTACGAGTATGATATGCTGAAATAACAAAATTCTTCTAAACAATGAATTCCTGAATTAATTATTGCAATTATCTCATTTTCTCCTATATAAAAATTACTTAATTTTGCTTAAACTTTTTAAAATAAAATACATAAATTATCTTCTTTCTTGTGTTGATTTATGATGCATCTTCATTTTCTTTTTGCAGATTTCAGGAGAGGGTTCAACTGGAACAAGCTATAAAAACCGACTTCGGGATTTGAAATCTTCTGATAATGGTCTTGATTTTGATGATGATGATTTTGAAGATGAGGATGATGAGTCCTACGAAGATGACAACGAGACAGAGATCTTGAATGACAACACGCATCACTGGGTATGGCCTTCTTAGCATCTTTTAGCTCCATTACCTCATGTAGTAAAATAATAATGAGCTCAAAACATTAAAATCAGGGCAGTATTATACTAGAAATTCCCTTCTTTAATGGCAAGTAGGTGGAGCAATTAGAAAGGAGTTGAAGAGTAATAAGTGATGATGAATGATTCTAAAGCGACAAAGACAGAAAAGTGCGACACACTTTTTATTAAAGTACTTTTCAAAGCACCACTTATCTTATAATTATTTTTAGTTTTTTGTTGCTCTTTAATCCTACTACTATCTTCCCGTGATCTTGGGCAACGTTCCATTTTGAGTCATGTCCAGGCAGACTCGTAAAAAGAGGCTATAAAATGCTTTTAAAGAAGTGGGAGATATGCCAGTGATTATCAAAACTACCTTGTCCTAAACTTGAATAAATCATATCAAATTTTATGATGGGTTGACTTGTGTCGTGTCTTTTTCCTACATTTGGAATTAGGAAGATCCTCAATATGTATATTAGTGAGTGGATAAAGGTGTGAGGCTTAATATAATTTTAAAGTGTCATAATTTTAAATCACATTCAAGAAAATCTGATCAAAATTTTGATAGCTCATCTGATAAATAAATAAAATAAGATTGAAGAAAGTATCTTAAAAGAACATCAATAAAAATCACCTTTTCTCACGCCTGTCAAAACTTTCAATTGAAGGGGTTCTATTTTTCTTTTTTTCTCATCTCAATAATGTTTCTACTTTTTTTTCGGCTTCTAAAAGAAGAAGGGCCCCTTTTGAGTCCTTTGAGTAGAAAAATAAAAATTAGTTTTTTACATGCAATAATGCAATCCTACTTTTTACAAATCTATTGTTCTGACGGATAAGGAGGAGAAGAACCCTACGTATAATTATTCTCGTTCACTTTTCATTCTTATGCAATCTGAAATGTATGTATGTATACTGTTAACAGAACCGATGTCATGCTTCATTCTATGCTGGAAGCGTTAATGACTTGTCGTGCACCTTTTAAGTCCAATACATCATCCACGTATGAATAGAGAAATTAAACACTTACAAAAATGAAGATCCTTCTTTTTAACATATTCTTTCTTTTCTACGCTTAGAAAATTTCTTTTGTTCTTTTCTCATCATTTTTCTTCAATTAATTTTTATTATGAAGATTGCATCGTTTAATTTTTTTTCCTAAGAATTTTTTTTTCAAAACTAAAGTTTGTAAGTAAAAATTACAAATACAAATGTATCTCCTAGCGATGATTTTATGACTCATTAAAATTAGGTAATCAACATTACGTAAAACTGGTGAAGTATTATGTCAATTGCAATGTCACAATTAAGCGGCGTACATTCTCCATCAGCAATATAGCAGTCTCAAATTTCATTCAATTATTTTCTGCTTCTTTTTTGGATGCAAAGAAAATGTAAGAAAAAATGAAGGTTAAAATTGTAATTTTCGTAAAGTGTTTCTTCCTTATTTGTATCTTTTTTTGTCTATTTATTATTTTTTCATCTTCGTAAGTTGTTTTACATCCAAGTATTTTTGGTAAAACAGGGAAAGTGTTTCTTGTGGGTGGTCGTTAAGCTAATGCTAAATCTGTAAAGTGTGGATATAAATATGTTGAATCTTTCTTCTTCTTTTGTAGCTGAATTCAATGCAGTTTCAAAAGGACTTTAGTTTGCATAAGTTTGTTTTTTTCTTCCAAAGCATTAAAGACTTCCACGTTTTCTTCTTTTTTTCTTTAATCTTCTCACTTTTTACTGGAGTTTTCTAAACTGCTTGCATAATAATAATATGGCAGAAGCACTTCATCTAAAATGTTTGGAAAACATTATACAACCACCATCACTTACTTTACTTTATTTTCCAGAGGAAATCCATCCTAAAAGGGTTAACAAAAACATATTCCAGCCTCGAATTATGACCATATCCGGATCTAACAAACATTTCCTAACAGTAAAATCAACACTTTTGATACAAATGATCCCCTTTCAAAAGATTGGAATCCGGTTACACTTACACTTTGCAATGAAAACTTGCGGTTTTGGAATTCCATTACAAAATATACAAATGCATATATTTCTAATTTTTTAGAAAAAAAAATTCATCATTTGTTTTCTTAAAAATCAGAGCAGAATTTTTGTACTCTGATTGGACAATAAATACAAATCATCGCAAATGGATCCTATAATGGCTTTGTGTCACTTTTGCCCATTTGTCAATTAAACTCTATGAATCATGTAAGAGGCTAAATATGCTTCCACAAGACGTTTTTATTTAGATTTGTAACTTTGGGTTTATAAATTCTAAATTGTATTGTTCATGACAGTGTATGCCGACTTCATTGTGTTGTTTTTCCTGTGCGTAATGCAGTGCGTGTGAAGCCTTGTTTCATTTTCTGACTTTGTATTATTGTCAATTTAAATATTTTTCCTCCTACTGGACAGATGAATACGTTAATTTATTTTCCAAAATAATATATATAGATTTTCTGATTTTGCATCTTACAAAACAATGTTGTTGCTTACTTCCTGATGATGTTTAGAAGATTAGGTGTGAAATATTACAGGAGATGATCATGCGATTTCTCAAGATTTATTTCTCACAGCAGTAGACTGTTGTTGTGGATGATGCCAGCATAAACACGAGATTTTCTCCAGGACTCATATGCTTAAGGGTAGAAGTTCTAAATTAATGAGTATAAACTGTTAAATTAGTTACGAAGAATTCAAATTAACTCGCCTTCTAGTCCTCCCTTTGGTAAAGTTATTATCCCTGTTTTATCTCAGGGTCAAGAATCGGATTACGAAAATCTCATTCGAGATTATTGAAAGATTAAACATAATTTAATTCAAATTCTTTACTTTATTAATGTATTGTTTGCAAAAAACCCACCAAAGTACTCTGCCTTTAGGAGGAAGTCAGGATTTAATTTATGCTTTATCTTCCTCGAGCATAATAAGCACAAGTGGCTTAAAATCAATGGAGTAATTTTTATTGGCTGATTTATCTTTTCCTTTAAGTGTTTTTGTCGGTGAAGGCAGCAGCAGTCAGTGACTGCAATGATGGTCTGAATTTCCAAAAAAAAAATTGACAATAGCATGCACGCAAGCACGTGGTAAGAAAAAAAATGTAAAGTGCTTTTGAAGATGATGTTTGCGATGAATAATCTTAAGAATTGTTATTGTTTCTTATACGAGTAAGCTCTCAGGTCAACGATCATGTCTTCAATTAATTTAGCCTTAATCCTACTGAGAGAAAATCTCAAAGTCACTAAAGCCGTCAAACGTCGTCCGTCCTCATCCCAGCCACCACATGGCATGGCCACCCCACACACACTTCATATTTTGACTTTGTATGCATAAGCTTCAAACCAGTTTTTTTTGTATAATTTAGAATTGCCAAATTTTTTGGCAATAAAGTAATATATTGCTATTGTACATCGTTTATATATATTTTATGACACATGGCGTATAAAATGAAGTGACTTTTTGTAAAATTTTGACAGAGTTTATTCATTCCTTAAATCAGTGGGGCATTCATAATTTATAAATTATTGACTTCATAAGTGGCTCATACAGAGATTTCCTTCCGCAAATGGTGACATATTGCAAAGAGAAAAATTTTAATTGTAGGGTTTTTCGTAGGATGGCCCATGGCCGGACGTAATTGGGAAAGTTTTCTTTTGTAGTTAATTCCTCCAATGTCCATTTGTTGTAATCATCCTCTTAAGAAGTTTTCATTCATAAAAATATGGCATTTTTATTGGGTTGGGTGCGGGTGGTGGTTGTATGACAGAAGTGAGTGAATGAAGGGATGAATCTGAAGAATGTATACGTATTGTAATTAGTTATCGCGAAAAAGAATTTGATTGTGTATGATTTTCCATTTTTTAAAATCAATCTTCTGCGTAACGAAAGATTTGATTTAAAAAGTTTTTTTTTTGTTTTTTTGGGGGGTGATGTCGGCCCATCCTTGCGGACGGACCTTTCCAAAAATTTCCTTTACGGAATTCCCATATCGGGCAAGCTTTGCTCTCTTTTTCCGAATGATCGGAAATGAGATGTCTTGCTTGAAGTGGAGATCTCTTTTCTACACTTTTTATAACACTCAAAATGTCAAAATTCTAAAAATGACTATTAAGTATTTTAGACTAAAATTCAAATAGTTGAACTTCTGAGTATAATTTTTATGTATATAATAATATTTATGATTATTCTATACACATTAGAGAGTTTTCGGAGAAGTGTATTCTGAACTGTAGCAGAATACACTTTTACAATATGTATTCTAAGTCTCTGAGTTTTCGAAAACGGATTCTAATTCTAGCTGAGAAATTGAATGTAAGATAAACCCGCGCGGGTACATTTCTCAATTTTTAAGTCCAACACACTTATAATTGATTTTCTAAAATTCAAACTAAGATAATTAAAATGTCGCTAACTAATTTACAGAAATTAGCATTGATTACAGGGGATAAGTTCCTTTTACTCATCGCTCAGCGCAACAGTAAAAAAAGACGAAGAGTGTCCCTATGTCCACCTCCCAGTACAGATTTCAATTTTAATTTACACGACAAGGAGAGATGTTGGTCGGAGTTTAGGTTTCGGAAGTGTGATATTCCAAGACTACAAAAGACTTTAGGAATACCGAAAGTAATGAAATCACTTAGTGCAGACACATTCTCAGGATTAGAAGGTAATTTATTTGTGTAATTCATGTCAACCTTAAATTTTTTCAATATTAATTTATTACCTGCGCAGGTCTTTGCATCTTACTAAGACGATTAGCATACCCACAAAGATTGTGTGACCTTCAGCTAA
>JAQGCN010000689.1:0-16106 GCA_034699725.1 Friesea truncata | reverse complement strand
CTAGTAACATTAAAAACAAAGTAAAGGAATGTTACATTAAATTATATTAATATTATTAATTAATTATTATTATTATTACTACGGCTTAAAATTAAGAAGCAATAAGAAAACATTTAAAAATTTGTATTTTATTTTACTACAGATTGTGGAATTATTGAAGGAACAGGATGAAATTCATGATCGCTTTATATTGGTGTTTGATCCCGTTTCCTATATTTCCATTTTGAACATCTAATTTTTCAGGCATGGCATAACATCAAATTGGAAGAGTTAGGAAATATTTTATAATCCGTTCTTGGAATAATAAATTATTATGATGTGCTGCGGTTGTGAGCAAAGATTTTTGAGCCTTCAACTCTACCTCTTTGTTCTTTTGTTCTTAAACTCTTTGTTCAGTGTTAACTTCTCTAAAATCCAATCCTAAAACTAATGTCCTTATTCAAAAGATAAAGACGCTTTCATTTCCGTCGATCCCTTTTTTGTTTCAGTTCATTCTTAGATTCATTAAAGAAAATCTTATCAGAATAAGTACACAAAAAAAATAACTTATGAAATAGTTTATTTCTAGAATAATTATTAAACAAGCATTTTTTATTGTTGTGATAACTCCAAAAAGGAAAAAAAAGTAATAATCTGGTTCAAAAAAGCTGTAAGTTATAAATTTACACAAAAAATTAATTATTTTTAAATTAAACCTCTCAATACTTTAGGGATGAATTTTTATATTTTAAGAATAAAATTCAGGATTATTTTGAATTAACATCTTCCAATCAAATCAGTTTGGAATTCTGGAAAAAATGTTTAAAACGAAAGAAACACAAAAACAACGAATACAACAATCAAATTCTGACAAGAGACACAATTGTACATTTTGTCAGAAATCATTTAAAACCAAAGGTGATTTGTTCCAGCACATCCACACTCACACCAATGAGAGACCATTTCAATGCAATATTTGTAATAAAAGTTTCAAACAGAAGGGACATTTGAAGGTCCACGGAAAAATCCACACTGGAGAAAAACCATTCCAATGTAAATTATGTAATAAAAAATTCATAAGAAAAGAGCAATTGAACAACCACTTGAAGGATCACACTGGACAAGGACTCATCAATTGTACAAAATGTACAAAACAATTCAAAAGAAATCAAGAACTTAAGAGACATATGATAACCCACACAAAAGAAAGTAAATTCATGTGCACAATTTGCAAATATCCAGCACCATCCAAGAGTCAATTAAAGCAACACACCATTGGAGTACATTCAGATGAAACTCCTTACAAATGTAAAGAATGTGGAAAACAATTTGGATGGAAAGGGGAATTGAAGTATCATATGTGTATTCACAAGGGTGATTTTGGTGTTTTATTGAAAATTGAAGATGTGGGTGATTTAATGAATTATTTAAGATTGAAATATGGAATTGGATTTTGTGATTCAGATGGATGGAATCCAATTCAAATTGAAGATACACCACAATTAATCCAACACATTAAAATCAAATACACAACTAAACCATTCCATTGTACAAAATGTGGACATCTCTCTGGGACAAATGGAAATTTAAGTAAGCATATGAAGATCCATGCCAATTTGAAGGAATACAAATGTGATGATTGTGGGAAGGAATTTGTGCAAAGGAGCAATTTAATTACTCATATTCGTATTCATACTGGTGAGAGACCCTACAAATGCCCACTTTGTACAAAAACATTTACTACAAGAGGGAACATGAATAGGCATCTAAATATTCGTCATATTAAGGAAAAACATTGGAAATGTGAAATATGTAATATTTCATTTATGTCAAGCAGTAGTTTGAATATTCACAAGAAATCCAAACGCTGTATTGAAGCACATAAAAACATCAATAATTCATCTTGAAAATCAATAATTTATTTTATAGTTTGATAATATTTTTATTTATTATTATTATCTTAATTTTTTTAAATGAAATGAATAATTTATAATTAATAATAATAATTTAATCATACAGAAAAATCTCCCATCAACAATTACCGGAAGACACAAAATTAAAATCTAAGCTCAAACTTTTTTCATTTTTCTTCTTAAAATGATAAAATAAATCCATCTCTTTTCTTCTTGTTTGAGCAAAATTAAAATTCTAATTTTTGACAAATTGAAGTGGTTTTAGAGGATCCTTATTTCTAGTAACATTAAAAACAAAGTAAAGGAATGTTACATTAAATTATATTAATATTATTAATTAATTAATATTATTATTGCGGCGGGATAAACATTTTACCATACATTTATCATTAACTTTTGTACGTAAATAATAACAATAAGAGTACACAAATTACACTTATTATAATTTAACATATTATTATTATTAATTAATTAATATTTCTATTTTAATAATTATTTTTTACTAAACTAAAAAATTAACTCATAAAATTTACAACAATTAAAAATAATAAATTATCCATTCTAAAATATACAAACTCTTAATAGAGTTAAAAGACCTTGTTTTATATTCCTGCCTTCTGATTGGTTGTTGAATTTTGTAAATTTTTATGATCAGTCTGATTGTTGTTTTAAAGTATACTTAGTTTTATAATGAACTAGAATAAATGAATCCTTGTGTCCGAGTTTATTTCTGGATTTAGTAAAGCGAGCTTCATTTTTTTTTGGTGATAATTCAACAATTCAACTCCGAAAAGTCAAAAATAAGAATTTGGTTCAAAAAAGTTGTAAGTTATAATTTATACAAAATTATAATTCTTTTTAAATTAAATAATTAAATTCTTTTATATTTTAAGAATAAAATTCCAGATTTTTGGAAATAAATTATGCCAATCAAATCAGGTTGGAATCCTGGAAAAATGTATAAAACAAAAGAAACTCAAAAACAATTATCAAATTTTCACAAGAGGCACAATTGTACATTCTGTCAGAAATCATTTAAAACTAAAGCGAACTTGTTCCAGCACATCCTCACACACACAAATGAGAGACCATATCAATGCAATATTTGTAATAAAGAATTTAGGACGAGTAGTAGTTTAAAGGTCCACCAAAGACTTTGACTTTACACAGGATAAAAACAATTTCAATGTAAATACTGCAATAAAAAATTCATACAGAAACATCAATTGAACTTCCATTTGAAGGATCATACTGGAAAAGGTCTCATCAAATGTACAAAATGTACAAAACAATTCAAAACGAATCAAGCACTTAAGAATCATATGATAACACACACAAAAGATGGTAAATTCATGTGTACAATTTGCAAATATCCGGCACAATCCAAAGCTCATTTAAAAAGTCACACCATTGGAGTACATTCAGATGAAAATCCTTACAAATGTAAAAAATGTGGAAAACAATTTGGATTCAAAAGTAATTTGAAGTCTCATATGCGTATTCACAAGGGTGATTTTGGTGTTTTATTGAAAATTGAAGATGTGGGTGATTTAATGAATTATTTAAGATTGAAATATGGAATTGGATTTTGTGATTCAGATGGATGGAATCCAATAAAAATTGAAGATACACCACAATTAATCAAACACATTAAAATCAAATACACAACTAAACCATTCCATTGTACAAAATGTGGAAATCTCTATACGACAAAATCAAATTTAAATCAGCATTAAATTAAAAATTAAATTAAATTAAATCATCCATGACAATTTGAAGGAATACAAATGTGATGATTGTGGGGAGGAATTTCGACAGAAGAGCAGTTTAATTTATCATATTCGTACTCATACTGGTGAGAGACCCTACAAATGCCCACTTTGTACTAAAACATTTATTTCCAGTAGTCACATGAAAAGTCATCTAAATATTTGTCATATTAAGGAAAAACATTGGAAATGTCAAGTGTAATCTCTCATTTACATCAAGCGGTGCTTTGAATTATCATAAGAAATTCAAACGTTGTATATTGCATTGAAACACACGAATGAGCCTACAGGCAAGATTTATTAGTCTAAATATAATAAAAAACACTTTCTCTGTATGATTTAATTTATTTTTTACCACATTGAATAAAGAATCTCATTGATTTAAAATTATGACATATAGATCCCAATGAATATTTTTTAAATCTTTGGATTAACTAATTACAATTTGGTTAAATATAAAGCTAAAGTTACAAATAAATATACACGCATGCGAAACAAAAAATAATTATTATAAAAATCACAGACATGTTCTTCTTTTTCTTTTGAAGTTTCTTTTTGGTTAAAATAATGAAAATGGATGAATGACAAAACTCATTGAAGAATTTCAAAAATTACAAATGGAAGGAGTTTTTTTTGAAATAATGAATAAATTGAATGATTATTGTTGTGGATTTGAAGGTCTAAGAATCTGTTCAAGACTCACGTAAGCCTCTGCTAAGAATTCAATTAGTCCAAATAACATAATAAACATCGAAACCATTCCAGAGTGACCAATATTCAATTTCATAATTCACAAACATATTTATAATATTTAGGTGGAAAAATTAAGGCAAGGGTTGAACTACTAACAGCACCAACAAATGATATAAAAGTCAAATCTATAAATTTTTGTTCATTGGTTTTCAGGATCGATAAAAGTTAATTCTTGTTACACAATTGCACACACAATAATTGAGCAATATATCCATAAAACTATTTTCTAAATACTAATTGATTTCATCAACTCATTATTTATAATTACTGCTGTTAAATTGTAAATCAGTATTTTTAATTTTTTTTAAATGTTAAGGTCAAAAGGATTTGTCGTTGCATGTTATTTTTGAGAAATCGTCCACCATATCGTGGGAAATCCTTCGCCATTTTCACTTTAAATTCTTTTATTCTTGTAATTGACAATTAAATATATCACAGGAGTCAGTAAGATTTTTTATATTCGACGTATGAATACACGTCTACGTGATGAAAAGGTGAAAAGAAAGAGCAACAGTGTGCAAATATTTTTAGTTCTCATTTTATAGTTCTTTATGCTTATTTCATTTATTTCTTATTTGCAAGTAACATATATTAAGTTAGAGAATGTTTTTATTTCAGTACTTTAAATTATATATGACGTGACATGATAAACAATTTTGCATTTCTCAGCTCAACATTTTTACATTTTAGTATCTTGACGGAAACTTCTTTGTTCTTTGATTTTTATATTCATTACGACAGATAGTGACAATGGGATCAAATAAAGGATTTTAATTGTCATTCTTTTTAAATTCAGAAGGAAAAGAGTTCTCAGTCTTTAATATTATGGTTTTTGTGTAAATTATTAAAAAAATGGATGAAGAAGAAGAACAGGGACAGGATAGAATGAGAGTGCAGTTTAATTTTGAAGAAACGCTGCCACGGTCACCACCAGCACCACAGTTGGAAATACCAATTAGACCAGGTTAAAGAACTTAAAGTTAAAATTGTGTGAGGATTAATGTTCAAATTAATTTTGTAGGAATGGAATCATGGGATATAACTGCACTGTTTCTCTTTATATTTGGACTACTTAAAGAATTCAAACCATCAGAACCATTTCTCTTAGAATATGCAATTAATGACAAGCATTATACATCAGATTATGTAAGCTAATATTTATATGTTAAATTTATTAATCAAATATTCTAATATTTAAGATGATACACAATGTGTTACCTTATACAACATACGGTGGACTACCAGCTCTTCTTATTCTTTTATTTATTACCGATTTCCTTCGATACAAGCCTGTAATTGTATTTGGAGCTGTTGCCTCAGTTGCATCTTGGCTTATTGTAATATTTGGGTATGACATTCCACCTTTAGTAGAAGTAAGCATAAAATAACAATTTAAAAATAAGTAAATCTTATTACATAATCCCAGTAGCCAGATTTCGAGTTTTATACAAACTTAATAAGAATATGATATAAAATATTTAACGTCCAAAATATTTTAAATTTTTACAGCTGAATAAGAATTAAAAATAACATATTTCTAATCAACATCCTTAAATTAATCTTGAAACTGATTTTTATCACAGTCCAAATAAAATTTTTTGATGGAAATTTTTTCGCATACGCAATTTTTTCGCAAATGTGTGTTTTTTTCAAAATTTTGGAAAAAAAATTTTTCTTGGGATTTTTATGAAAATGAGTTTCATAGACTAATTTAAGGATGCTGATTACGAATTTGTAGTTGGTTTTGATGTAAATCTTAAAAATAAAAAGTTATACTAATAATTTGAAGGTTTAATGGTCAATTTGGCAGTTAATTTATCACAACTTTTTTATTTTAAGATTTTCATCAAAACCAGCCACAGACTCGTAATCAGCATCCTTAAATTAGTCTATGAAACTCATTTTCATAAAAATTCCAAGAAAACAAAATTTCCGAAATTTTGTAAAAAAATACCCATTGAAAGTATGCGAAAAAATTCCACAAAAAAATTTTCTTTGGATTTTTGATTTGAAAATTGGCTTTATGTACTAATTTTAATATGCTGATTGCGAAAATGTGAATTTTTTATTGAATTGTGCATAAAACTAAATTTACGGCTAAACATGACTAGCTTTGGCATTTCTCCTAATTTAAAACCCAATTTTTCCTGTATTTTTAGTATTGCTTCCTGTCAAGTGTTATGATTTTTTAATTAAACGCCATTATAAATTCAACTTATTTGTTAATCACTATAAAATATACAATTAACTATATCCATAATTATAATTACATTTACAAAATTATCTTCAACATCTTTTTTGTTCTTAGATCCGACAAGTAATTGAATCAATTTCAACCTGTTCAGAAGTTGCATACCTCACTTATATGTACGCAAATGTAGATCACAAATATTACAAAATAGTGACATCTTTAAATCATGCAGCACTTCATTTAGGAAGAGGTTTGGGTTCATTAACAGGTCAACTACTTCTGTCTCATGCGTCTTTAGAACTCCATCACGTAAATTATGTTACACTTGGTGGTGTTTCACTTTCATTAGTTGCAAGTTTATTCTTACCTCCAGTAAGGAGAGCAATATATTTTAGATCAAGAAAATCTGTAGACTTAGGTAAAGGAAAAGTAGACAGAACAAAAGGAAGAGTGTGGTTACGTATGAAGAAAGCAGGTGTATCGTTTTGGAATGATATGTGGAACGCTTATTCAAATCGATATTTACTCAGATGGAGTATTTGGTGGGCGATTGCTACATCGTTATACTTTCAAGGTGAGAAAAAAGTTTCAAATTTAATACTAATTAATAATTACAACTTTATTCAGTTGGACTATACGTTGAACCATTATGGAGGCATATAGAAGATGAAACTGGACAGACCATACTTAATGGAGCTGTTGACTCTGTGCAAGCTCTTACAAGTAAACATTACTGAACGATTTTTAAAAACATTATAATTAATTCTAAGGTATGATTGATTTAAAATATTTAGGTGCGATATTAGGCATGTGTGTTGCAAAACTGCAAATACCGTGGATGAAGTTAGGAGAAATATATTTAACAACAATTTCATTCCTGCAAGGAGCTTCACTATTACTTATGGCTCAGGCGCACAATCTTTATTGGAATTATGTGGGCTACATAATGTATAACGTGTTATTCCAAGTTATGATAATTGTAGTGACGTAAGTAAAATACAAATTCCTCAAACTGTTCTGACATATATTCTAATATACTGTTTGATCTAAGGGCGGAGGTTGCAGAAGGAGTTAACGAGTCAAGTGAGGCATTTATGTTTGGATTAAAGTAAGATTTAAGATTAATAGCAATTTATTTCATAAATATAAATCATTCAATTTTCATTTTTAGTACAGTATTAGCTATAATACTTCAACTTTTTTTAACATTTGCTGTAACAAGTTGGTTTGGGTTTGTCCTTGATATACGTGTGGAATTTCTTGTTTATGGCATATCATCATTTTTACTTGGTTTTATATTTTTTCTTATCGCACTACAAAGCCGAAGAAAATTTTTTGAGTTAAATCGAAGAAATAATCAAGAATCCGACACGGCACATGAATTAGCAAGTAATATGGCTTCTATTAAATCAAGAAGAACATCAACTGTTTCTATTAAATAAGTTCTCTGCAAAGTAATTTAACGAAAAGTGTTTTGTATACTTAAATTTTTAATAAATATGCTTGACTAATGAGTAGCTGGCTGAGTTGTTTGAGGTGGCTCAGTTGTAGTAGCTGGCTGAGTTGTTTGAGGAGGCACAGTTGTAGCTGGCTGAGTTGTTTGAGGTGGCTCCGTTGTAGTAGCTGGCTGAGTTGTTATGACCGGTTAAGTTGTTTGAGGAGGCTCGGTTGTAGTAGCTGGCTGAGTTGTTGCAACCGGTTGAGTTGTTTGAGAAAGCTCAGTTGTAGTAGCTGGCTGAGTTGTTTGAGGAGGCTCAGTTGTTTGAGGTGGCTGAGTTGTTGTAGCTGGCTGAGTTGTAGAAGCTGGCTGAGTTGTTTGAGGTGGCTGAGTTGTAGTAGCTGGCTGAGTTGTAGTAACTGGCTGAGTTGTAGTAGCTGGCTGAGTTGTAGTAACTGGCTGAGTTGTAGTAACTGGCTGAGTTGTAGTAACTGGCTGAGTTGTAGTAACTGGCTGAGTTGTAGTAGCTGGCTGAGTTATAGTAGCTGGCTGAGTTGTAGTAACTGGCTGAGTTGTAGTAGCTGGCTGAGTCGTTTGAGGTGGCTGAGTTGTAGTAGCTGGCTGAGTTGTAGTAGCTGGCTGAGTCGTTTGAGGTGGCTGAGTTGTAGTAACTGGCTGAGTAGTAGTAGCTGGCTGAGTTGTAGTAACTGGCTGAGTTGTAGTAACTGGCTGAGTAGTAGTAGCTGGCTGAGTTGTAGTAACTGGCTGAGTTGTAGTAGCTGGCTGAGTTGTAGTAACTGGCTGAGTAGTAGTAGCTGGCTGAGTAGTAGTAACTGGCTGAGTTGTAGTAGCTGGCTGAGTCGTTTGAGGTGGCTGAGTTGTAGTAGCTGGCTGAGTTGTAGTAGCTGGCTGAGTCGTTTGAGGTGGCTGAGTTGTAGTAACTGGCTGAGTAGTAGTAGCTGGCTGAGTTGTAGTAACTGGCTGAGTTGTAGTAACTGGCTGAGTAGTAGTAGCTGGCTGAGTTGTAGTAACTGGCTGAGTTGTAGTAGCTGGCTGAGTTGTAGTAACTGGCTGAGTAGTAGTAGCTGGCTGAGTAGTAGTAACTGGCTGAGTTGTAGTAGCTGGCTGAGTCGTTTGAGGTGGCTGAGTTGTAGTAGCTGGCTGAGTCGTTTGAGGTGGCTGAGTTGTAGTAGCTGGCTGAGTGGTTTGAGGTAGCTGAGTTGTTGTCACAGGCTGTGTTGTTTGAGGAGGCTCTGTTGTTGTTGGTGATGGACTGGTTGTGGTATTATCTATAAATTCAAGTATTAACAAGGCTGATGTATTAATTCTAGTTTAAGATTTACCTGTGCAGTTTCTGCCCAAAGCGCAATACTGAGATGTTTCATTGTATATTGTTCCTATTGGACATGTAAGATGATAATAATCTTCGTTAAAACATAAGTAATATTTTCTGCAATCAGCAGTATCAGGATACAGTCCTTCAACTTCGCATGTAACATCTAAATATTTATAATCATGAATCCTAATTCCTAAACTAGGGAACATAAATAAAATACGTTGAGCTTACTTCCACATTGGTCTACAAATCTTTGATGGACGCAGGTCTTAAATCGTCTGTGGTATGCGAACGTAATCCCACATCTTTAAAACAAAATTAATGTTTAATGTGTAGCTCTTATACAAACTCATCCATCTTATCCGTTTGTTTTATTTAAATTACTTACGAAGCATTTGAGAGTGTTCCAAACATACAAACATAATAATCATGACAATTATCGGGATTTGGATATGTTTGGAAAAAAGTCCAACGTCTACAAGTGGGTCTTTTTCTTAAAGATTCTTCTTTTCCATCATCTGAAATAAATTCTGGATCCTGATTTGGAAGTTGTATATGAGCAGTTTCGTTTGGTTCTTCTTGCCATAATGAAAATAGATTCCAAGCATATGAAACATTAATATAGTGTAGAAAAATAAAAGCTAATACTATTACTTTAACCATTTTTATAAGAAATATATTATTAATAAACTAAATATCTTTTTAGAAATGCAATATTACTTTTATTTAAAAGTGAGCTGTTGATGAAACTCATTAAAATATAATTATAATTTTACAAATCAGACAATGTTACCAATACATAATTAACTATTCGCATGTTTAGTCTATAAGGAGATATTGCCAAAATAAACTGCGTACAAGATGTACAAAAATCAAACTTACAATCATGGACTACGTGACCTGTTACATGCATGATGCTGCTAAATTATGATAAATCAATTCTAAATTCTAAAAACGAAATACAAAATATTAATATGTTTGTAATATTTTATTTTGAAAATTATCATTAATTTTTAATGTTGTTGTTGTTGTAAATTCTTAAATTGGAGTTGGAGGTGGTGGATGGAATCCTGTTAAATTTACACCGAGATTTTTTGGGATTTCAATTTTTTCTGCTTTTGGAAGAATTTTCTTTGGTGATTTCATATAAGTAATATGACGTCGTCGTGTAGATCCAATTTCACCAACTCGTGATTCAGTATTCTTTACAATCATATCAACAGATTCCATTTTCTTTTCACTTTCTCCTAATTTTTTCTCAAGTGATTCTGTTGAAATTAATGGAAATTTTTTAGATAAAATATTTACAAGTTTATGTTGGGATTTCTCTCCTTTTTCATGTTTAAATCCAATTTCTTTCGATTTTGATTCAATAAATTCTCGAGTTTTTCCTTGTTCCAAATCTTGATTTTTTTTCTTTCCATTTTTTTCAAGCAAGCCACGAAAATCTACGATTCCACCATTAGATTTTGGAGTTTTAACTCCAACGACTGGCTTTTGTTTTCCAAAGGTTGAATTTGAATTTAATGGTGTCTGAAAATTAAAAACAAAACCAAGTTATTGTATAAAACTCGAAAGAAAAGTAAAAAAAAATTAGTTGAATTTTCTAACTTTAATGATTGAATTATTGGTTTTTGTTTGTGATTTGTCACTTTCTTGAAGTCGAATAATGTCCTTAACATCTCTTACACCAGTTTGAATTGATTCACGATAAATTCTTGCAATTTCTGACAATTTTGAACTGTTTTGAGCTTTCATTTTATTTCTTCGTGATGCGATTGAATTAGTAGGTGGAGGAGGAGTATCGATTGTTCCTGATTGGTCTTCTAGGAATTTTCGTCTCTGTTCTTGAATTCTACCTTGAAGGGTTGCGATTGATCTGTCAACTTTCTCACTAACGACTTCATGAACTGGAATTTGAATTTCTTCACCTTTAATAAGGGATGCTGGCAATTTTTGTTTTGGTGTTGTCTTACTCCTAAAAAATACAAATATGAAGGTAAAAGTTAATAAATCATTCCCTGAAATTTTTATTCAATTTACTTGAATCCAAATCCAATATCCGCATGAATATTTCCTTTGATTTGTTCACTAACTTTCAGCAATTCATTTGCAATTGAAGTGTGATTGTTACCACCCAGAAAAGATGTAATTCCTGGACTGACACTTCTACGACTCTTGCTTCCAACATTAGATCCATGTCCACTGTAACTTTCCTTCTTATATTTATCGTCTGATTCAATTTTATTATTTTCAAGTAAAATATCCATTGCTTCTTTGTATTCCTTTCCGAACTTTTCATCTTTGAAAAGATTATCCCCGTAATTTCGAAAATCATTCCAACCTAATTTAGGAGTAACCTTTACAGGTTTGGAAAGAAAACTTCTTGGTGGAATTCTTTTTTTAATTTCTTTAAATCCTGATGAAGGATAATCAATCCATTCCTCATCTTCAACATTTTTTGGGAGTGTAAATTTAACTCCACTTGATTTATTAGCAGATAAATTTGTATCTCGTTCTTCACTTCGTTTTAAAATTGAAGGCATCTCTGAAAATAGGAATTCCGTAGTTAACTTATGAATTAATTATTTCCATTATCAGTTTCTTACTTCTGTTCATCATGATAATGATGAATAATAATAATAATAATTAAATTTCAAGTGTAATTTTTCCTTCCAATTTTTTTATTTTGTTTTACGAGGATAAACAAGCAAAAGTTTGTTGATTGATTTTTTTATAATTGTTGCCATGACAGTTTTTAATTATAACTAATAATTTTATTCCTCAATTTGAATAGCATTTTAGTTTCCAAAAACTGTGACGCAAAAGAAAATCTGAATATTTCCAAAATTTCATAACTTAACAATCAATTCAATATCATGCTGTTCTGAATATTTTTTCATAAATAATTCATTAAAAATAATATTTTACTTCAAGAATACTTTTGCTAACTTTTCTAGTCGTTAAACTGAATATAAGTCTGAACTAATTGAAATTCCATATGGATAGTTTTTGTTCAAAAAATGTGTAACATAATAGGAAGAAAAAAAGTTACATTTTGTTCTTTATATTTCAATACCAGATGCGTATGGTTTATTTAATTAAATTAATGAATATGAAGTTATTAATTTGCATGTCGGATTAGTATAAATAGTTTAATATTTTTTAAACAAGACATCAATCAATCCACTGTTAAATACATTTCCTTTACATTCTCAGTCGTCAGTATCAATTTTAAGCAAAATGTTTAAGTTTGTTCTTACAATCGCTTTATTCTGCGTTGTGGCTGGAGTCCATTCCCAGGTACCAGAGGCCAGAACTTTGTTTGGTGGGATTGGAGGTAGTATTGGTGGTCTCATTGGAGGAGGTTTCGGTGGTGGATGCCCTGGAGCTGAATGTAAAGAACCTAGCGAAGGATGCTCTGAGGGAGGTTGTGAGGGAGGTTGTACTGGGACAGAATGCAAGGTAAATCGTAAGATTGGATTAAAGGAATAAATATAAATAAATTAAAATTTTGATACAGGATTTGCAAGCTTTCTGTCGAAAAGTCACAGGTGGAGCATTCCTTATGATGCAGAAATGTATCATTGACTGTAGAATCTCAACAGTCAAGTGTGCTAAATGGCAGATGGCTGGAAAATAATTAATTATCAAAACCTTAAATTGTACTTATGCCTATGCTCATCAAAAATTATTAGAAATCAAAAAATTCTTAAAATTTAAAAATTGCAATAAATCAAATTAAAATCAATATGAATATTTTAATTTAACGAAAGTTAAGTTAGGCAGGAAATGCATATGAAAAATCAGTTTAAATTAGGCGATTTCTTTGATCAAATTAAGTGGACTGTTGAACTAAACATCGAATGAAAATAAGGTGAATAGGGATGCATCATGCATAGTCAAGAAAACTTTCTTTGATACCGGCTTGCTGTAACTTACGCAGTAAATATAACCTCCAAATGAAAATTCAACAAAATTGATAGAAATACAACAGAAAAACCAAAATAATGCAGAGGAATGGATTTAAAAATGTTTTCGAAATGAAATAAAAACACAAAATATTATTAGTTAAACATGAGTTGATTTATTTAACATTAAAATTGATATTAGTTAACCACTACGGTCATACATAATAATCAATAAAGTTAATTAAAAATATAGCCAATATAAATAAAAAATAATCTTAAATTTGACACGAAACACCTTCAGCTTATAAGAAGACTCACTTCATTGACTTCCTTCTGCAGCAATCCTTGTAAACCAATTTACTAAATCTGAAAATTCTTCAATTGATCCCTCTGAAATTGTGTTACATTGTGTTGCATCCTTCCATGTCACTTCCCTGGATTGTATTTTCTGCTTCCAGTCCCTATATTTCAAAAATGAAAAAAATTAATTGTTAGAAATAGAAAAATAAATTATGTTCTTACATTTGAATTCCAAGGGATGGATGCTTCAGGGTCTTGCAGGTCAAATCCAAATGTTGCAGTTTCATTTCCGTTGACGAATGGAGTAAAAGGTGGAGTAGTTGGATCTTCCTGGCGCACATCTTCCAAATAATTAATCATATCATTCATCGTTCCCTCAGCATCTTCACGAATCCAATCCTCGACAATTCTTGAAGCATCCTCCACAGACATATTGTAATCCTGGAGCAATCCTCCTAAAGGAAAGTCATCCCCAGACAAGCGATTGGATTCCTGGAACTGAGTGAAACAGAAGCTTAGTTTAATTGTATATTTATTTATTTTAACTAGTATTTACCTGAAGATCCTGCATGACTCCACAGCATGCGACGCAGATGTGACCATCTTGGATGTCAGTTTGAGTCTCATCATCGGCTGAAGCTCTGGAACATTTGACACATATTGGATTATCTTGGATGTCAGTTTGAGTCTCTTCATCGGCTGAAGCTCTGGAACATTTGACACATGTTGGACCACCTTGGATGTCAGTTTGAGTCCCTTCAGAAGCAGTCTCCTACAGAATAAATATATTCATTTTAATAAAACAAAAATAAAATTCAATGAAAGTTAATATTACCTTTTCAACTGTTTGAGTAGATGATGTAAGGTGGAATGGTTGTGTTGCTGCTTCCAGTGTATTGCCATGACTCTCCGTTTGAGTTGTTCCATCAGCGATTGAAATTTCCTACACAAAAAAACACAACAATTTAATCATACAAGATTCAAAACAAATTAAAAGTAATATTACCTCTTCAGGAATCGAACTTGGAGCAGTAGATGTTGTAAGTTGGGGTGGTTCCATTTTCGCTAGAGGATGATCCTTGGTTCCACTGTTGATTCCTGTTCCATGATATTTCTCGGACAGCAATTTTTGTGTGGACCATTTGCTGAAGGGTTCCATTTGCTGATTGGGTAATATTTTGTTCTGCTCGAGGTTGTTATCCATTCCATTCCATGCATGAGGCAGCTGAAACTCTGAAATTTCCAGAGGCGTCAATACGATAAGTTCCGTAAAAATATTCCGAAAGCTGACTGCAACTGTACGGTGGAATGGTTGTGTTGCTGCTTCCAATGGACTGCCATGGCTCTCCGTTTCAGTTGATCCATCAGCGATTGAAATTTCCTACACAAAAAAAAACACAACAGTTTAATCATACAAAATTCAAAACAAATTAAAAGTAATATTACCTCTTCTGGAATCGAACTTGGAACTGTAGATGCTGTAAGTTGGGGTGGCTCGAGTTTGTCATCCGTTGCATTCCATGCATGAGGCAGTTGAAACTCTGAAATTTCCAGAGGCGTCAATACGATAAGTTCCGTAAAAATATTCCGAAATCTGCTTGCCACCTTGGTGGGCCATCCACGTCTCTTCTTCTGCACATAGGCTACAATTTCGATTTTCAGGTTCTTCTGAAGAGGTTGCTGGAATAAATCATCATCTTCAAAACCAAACTTTTGTTTAAGTAGTTTTGTTTTACTTCTGGGGAGACGATTCATCACTCCTTCGTCTTGGATTAACTTATCCATCTTCTTTGTTGAAGTGGAAGTTAAAATTCACTTTAGAATAAATTTCTAAATTAAAGACTCACTAAAGTTGTTCACTAAAATATATTTGAAACTGTACTTTGTTCACTGCTAATTTGAGACTGCGAGGTTCTAAGCTTGGAAAACGCTATGAAGGAATAGAAAACGCCATGAAAAGGGGGCTAAAGGGGGGTGGGCTCCATGGAAGGAAATGTGATTGGTTGAGACGCTTGCTTCGTTAAGCCAATGAGAATTTGACAAATAATTTACCTTATGCATAATGAGACCCTTGCTCATGCGTAGGAAGAAAACCCTTATCTGATTGGTTAAGGCAACTTTGTTTGTTAAAATGGACAGCCAATGAGAATTTGACACCAGAATTTACCCTGTGCGCATGCCTAGTTTTTCATACTTAACTGAATAATGCATTTTGGGTTGACTATTTTCTGTTACCACCCACCGAATTTTCAGAGATGGTAGTAGACAAACTTCAACAACCAATCAGAATTCAGAAGGTACTTCATTTCCTGCCTACGAGTGAAAAGAATGCTTTCACTTTAGTCTCTTTAGTTTATTTTTTGATTTTTCAATCTTTTTCTCCGTGACTTGCTTTCTAAGTCAATTTTAGTTTAATCGAATTCAACTCAGGACGAAGCGATCAAAATCAAGATGAATTCATCGATAATGGAAGATCTACCAAAAGCCCTTTCGTCTGAAGAAATCATACTCAAGCA
>JAQGCN010000688.1:0-16108 GCA_034699725.1 Friesea truncata | reverse complement strand
GAGGATAAAATTACATTTACTGAGGAGAAAGCTTTAAAAAGGGACAGCATAGGACATGGACAGTGAAATTCTGTTTCTTATAATGTTTTTCTATCGTGTTAGCTTTTCTTCCTGGGGTTCATCTCGTTGACCTATTCAATCCATTTCATATACTAAAATTATCATGAAAAAATATTGAACAGAAATCATAAAATGCTGGATTGGATATTCTGTAATTTGATACAAAGCAATGAAATAAACTCACCCTGCTCGTCACCCCCAAGTCTAAAAGTTACAAAGGACCTTATCTCTTTGTAATTTTCTCATGTTTCTTACTTGGTTGTAATGGAAATTAATTCATGACATTCTATGAATCTATAAGACAGAATTGAATGATTCCGTACGACGAACTCCCCTCATAACTTTATTTCCTAAGTCAAAAGCAAAATAAAATACAGAAAGAGATAAAATGTATGAGTGAAGTTCCGGAAATTTTTCCTCTTCACTTTTTATTAAGTTCATGTCCTTCCTCCCTAAGAATCTTGAACTTGATCAAATAATGTCTTTCTTACAAGAACTTAGAAAATAGAAAGAGTGTAAACGATACACACCACTTTCACTTAAGTTCAAAATTACAAGTCGACTTATATAAGTATACAGAAAACATTTTCAACTTTTAAAATTGTTAAAACTTAAATTAACTTTAACATAAAATAATATTTTTGGTTTTAAATTGATTCATCTTGTGAGCCTAAGTTGTTAGAATAAAATGTTAACGCAATAAATTATGCTAGCAATCTTTGAAAATGTCCACTTAAAATACATTTTAACCGACTCGATGTTGAACGGTTCTTTGAACTTGAGAAAATTAGCATTTTATGATGCAAGTGGAAACGGAAGTACTATTCATTTACGTTTCTATTTTAAGAGTACGACTGAGGCTTTGTGAATGGGAGGATATGTGGATGTGGAAGCCATTTGAATGGCGACCGAAAAAGGGAAAGTAAAAATGATTTACATGAGAATGACTTTCTTCAATCATGAACGCCAGACGACGCGTATTTTTGTTTGTATTTGTCTTGAAGAGAAATGCTGAATAATTCTCAGCACCAGTACTTTATTTTCCCAGCAATCCGTGCAAGCTAAAATGTTTACACAAAGAAGCATCGAAAATTTGAAAATTTCTATTGAAGTGAAAGCCCATTCTATTTCAATTCGATTTTTTACAGTTTAAAGGAATCATGTGAAAGTTTTATAAAACTTTTCTCGTTTTTCTTTTAAGGTGCTCCAGAACTGATTGTGTTGGAAACAAAGGAACGGGATGATCTAAACGTGACAACAATTTACTTGACTCAATGTGCAGCTACATGGTCCTTTGAATTCGAAGCAGCTTACGTAACGTCAAGGGTACTGACGCTTTATCTGCTTCCACTCTCATTCATGAGTCTCGCTTACTACAAAATTGTACGAGTATTATGGAGTTCTGCAAGCATTCCGGGAGCACGTGAGTCGCCAGGTCTAAGTGAATGTTGTCACAACAATACGAACGGACATGACAGTGTACATAATGCACAGCGTAAGTCCAAATTCTGAAACATCTAATACGTATCGGAGGGGTGAATTAATAATTCCTCATAAAACATAATTTGTTAGTGCTATATTTCGATTAAATACTGAGAGATTGGTTTCCATTCCTTGTCTAAATGGATTAATTTTTCCCCAATGGACAAATGTTGGGAAATCGTTGTTGGATGCATGAAATGGTCATAGGATTGATGTGAATGATTATGATTTAATTAAAGTTGAAAATTAGTTCAAATATATTAGAACTAGCACGCAGCTAATCCAAGATGATTAATAATTTTACTTTTCGGTTCAAGGCTTTGCTTAACTTGTTGAATTGATTCGTGTCTCAGACTGAGGTTGGAATTAATGAAAAGGAAGATTGAGTTTCTCTCTTGAATTTAAATTGTTGTAACTAACATGTCTGCCATGTATTGTACTTTTAAATCTTTTAAAATAGGAGATTCTTCAGAATCAGATTCTTAAGAATACGTTATATTGATTTCTCAAGTAATTTTTCTGGAATGTTGAATTGCATTCTCCAAAATCTTATTTGGCATAAATTCTCATTGGATTCTTCCAAAACCGCTTTATTTATTTGGCGTTAAATCTTATTGGATTTCCTAACACTTTAGATACTTAAGAAAAATTTAGTGTTGTAAAAGCACTAGGCTTTTCAGATTTATTAGTGAGCTTCGCATTAGAGGAAAAAATACATTTTCGGTAATCTTCTTTCTTAAAACATCCCATGAATGAAAGCTTTTAAAGATTTACTCACCACATACACATACGCTCTACGCTCAAAAAACTAATAATAATTTAATAATATTAAAAATTTAGGAGATGTTAAAAGCTGAACACAGGAGCCATACCTGAACTCGAACGTTACATATAACTTATAATTAATTAACTTGTGGATAAAGATTCATAAAATCAATTTATCATCATTCACTTTTAAAATAACATGTTTCAATTTTCCAAGCAATATAATCCCTTTTATTCACAGCATAAATTATTTAGATGGAAATGACAGGTCTAATTTTATTCTTTCGGCTTTAGGTATCAAATGACGAATTATGAACAATTATTTATTATCTCGTCACACAAGTCTGAAATTCTCTATTCAATATTTTACATAAGTCTTTTGTTACGAATTTCTAAAGGAGTTAAGTGGAATTATTTTGCAAGAGCAATATGGGTTTTAACGTTCTGCTAATTTTCGACCTGTCATAAGAGACACGTGCGGATACTCTAAGAATAATGATTACATCCGCATAAGTACCTCGCCGCATGTCATTTGCAGAAATATAGAATGAAGACTTGAAGTCGTTAATAGGGTTTTCTAATATAATTTCAGCAAAGAAGTTAGGATAGAAATGAATGATTTTATTTAATAGTAATTCTAATTCAATCAATATTCATACAAAATCTAAGTCCAGGAAATATAAGTGGTTCCTGCTACATTACATCTTTGTTAAGAATTAAAGGAATAAGTTGCGGATACCGATCAGTGTAACGGATACAAAATGATTCAAGCTTCATGTTGCGCTCATAGTTTAATTTTTAATGAGATTTGATTTCCTGAGCCAATTTATTTAAATAAATAAAGAGCGTCGTCGGTTTTAAAGCTATGTGCTTAGATTACTCGCTTTTAGGAATTAAGATAAAGCTTATGGTTTTCACTCAGTGCTATCCTAATTGTTTTACAGCGATCGAAGCATTTCTTTTCATAAGGGAAATGGATTCTGACTCTCATGATTTAATGTACCCACGCCAGTATTTAGCATTAAAGGATTTAAAGTCTTGGTACTTAAAGTAAATGAGTTATTTTATGCATTAGTAAGCAATCAGTAGTTGTAACTCCAATTATATTTTTCAACCCTCCAGTCTAAAATCAGTCCCACTTTTAAAATGTTACATCCAAAAGTAACCAGGAAAAGTTCTGTAACTGAATTGAGGTGGGTACACTAATACAAATACGAATTCAAGTTTTGCTGAACCCCTATACCGAATAATAACATTCGATGATTTCTTTTCCCCTGTGAAAGTTTCATGTTTGGATATAAGTTTTAGCTTAATCTACCTTCGGCAATTCATGCAATAAGTTTGTAAACGGAATTTTCCATTTACTCAAATTAAATTGTAATCCAGTTAAAAAGCAAACGGCATGGAATTGACTGCTTATAGGAATTGGATTTGGTTGAGTTGCGTATGTGGAAATTCATTAGTTTGAATGAAACTGACCTGAACTTTTTTAATGTAAGTATCGCTTTAAGAGCCACTTGGAATTTAATTCGCTCAAAGACCTTCATTTTAAGCACAATTGTAAGAGGACAACTATTGTTTCGTTTGCATCTTAAAATACACTTTAGTTTATACTGAAGAAACTTTGTGTTATGTCAAATGTTATGCCAATGTTCCATTTCCGTAATCAGCATCGCAGGGAAACGGGATATAACGCTCTATAATCGTTATTTTGGAGAATGTTAACTGAGTCATTACATGGCCAATAAAATTCTATTCCAGGAGGAGTTTGATCTAGCTTTTATAACTTAGTCTTTTATAACTTTAGAGAAAGTATTACTTTCACCGTATTAACCACAAGGAGAAAGCTTGGGCAATTATTGGGTGTTTTACGAGTCTTAAATTCTGGAGAAATGAAAATGATTGTTGAATACAGGTTTAGTTTCAAGTGTAATTCAACGTAAAACAATTTATCATTTCTGATCTTTACTTCCATTCAACTTATATTTTCCAACATGAAAATTCGTCAAAGTTTTATAAGCTATTTTTGTCTGAATCCAATTTATCAAAGTTTTGGAATTGATTCCTTCAATGAGCAGAACAGCTTTTGAAAACTTTTTAAAAAGCTGAGAGCCCAGAATTAAAGTTGATAGAAAGTCAGAGAAAGTCAATAAAAGTTTTTAGCTTTGTAAACAAAAGAATATTTTTCGCCTGAAATAAATTATTCTAGGCCACCGCTTCCAATCACTAAATAAAACGTTGAATCAATGTGTATCGTATCGTAATAATCTTCCATTTGACTTTCTACTATTTCTATTATACGTTTTTTTATACAATTTTTCAATGATTGGAAAGATTAAATTAATTTTACAGCGATAATATTAAATATTTCAAAAAAGATTTTTGAAGAATGGAATGACTTATTTCCTATCTTTTAAGAAATTGGAAATGAATCATTTAGTTTTGACATTTTACATCATGTGCCAGTTTATATAGTTTAAAGATGAGAGCAACAGCCATTTTTCTTAGAAAGAGAAACTCCATTAAAATGTCTACTCAGACAATCCGGATCCAAGTTCCACCATTAAATCTCTCCCATTTTTTTGACTAGCTATGCTGTTTTGTAAAATGATTTTCTTTGTAATAAGAGAAGTTAGAAAAATTGATTTTACTTTATATTATTCGATGCTAGATAAAGCTGAAATGAGATTATATTAAAAACAATTCATTTTAAAAGTTAATTAAGAATTCAGTGAAAGAAAAAAAATTTAAACAAAAATTTAAGAATTCTTAACTTTAGAGGCTATACGGAATAGTAGGCACGAGGCTTTAGTAGTTTTCATAATCACTTCCGGTATCCCTTTACAGTAAGTTCATTTTCGGATAATAGGATTTCAAAGTTTTATAAAAGAAATCTGTGCATGCCAAAGTCTCACTCAATGCCAAAGTTTTGGCGAAGAAGATTTTATGCAGCATTAATTTTGAAGATGCTTGTTATTAAAAATGTGCGCTTTTCCTCAGAGTCGTACTAATGCATGTTTGACATAGATAAATGCTTTTTTCTTTCATTTTTTATCAGATAGTTATGATGTGTTTAAAACAATGAGCTGTTAAATGTGGACGAGACAGAAACTAATTTCTGAAATTGTGATTCTAAAGAAGATAAAATTATGAACTGACAAGAAAGATTTAAAAGTGGTTTCTTATCTGTTTTGCAGTATTAAATTCCATCAGGGGTCAATCTTCAATCACACAGGGAACTGCAGTGGATCATCAATTGAGTCAGCGTAGAAAAGCGGCGAAAATGTTAGTAGCAGTGGTTACAGTCTTTGCTTTGAGCTACTTGCCAGTTCACATATTCAGCATTGCCGCGTGAGTTTATTTTAATTGTTAATACTTCATTCTTTCATTATTTCCTGTTATCAAACTTCCGTTTTTAAATAAAAATAAACTAAAACAAATTTCTGTTGGAGGAAGATGCAAAATGGGTTCTCTTAACTTTAAAATTTTTAAATTACTTTTTTCAGGCTTACAGATATCAGACAAACTGAGCTTGTTGCAGCTATTGCAATGATTGTGCACTGGCTTCCATACGCAAATTCTGCTGTAAATCCTGTGATTTACAACTTCATGAGTGGTAAGTTATTCATTAAAAATCATAGCATGCAAAGTTCGATTGGACGTATGGAACTATACGTGGTGTATAAATTCAGCCTTATCAATTAGACAAAGAACAAGAGATAATTTTAATTTGTCCTAAAAAAAAGTATGAAACTCGCCTAAACCTTTTTAACACTGTTTTAGGTGAAAAAGTTTTGGCCCAATTCATACTTTTTTAGGCAGATTTAAATGAGACGTCCAAAGAAAAATTGCTCGTTTGAAAGGACTTCTTTCATCGAACCTAATGAAAGTATTTCTAAATTAGTTTTCCTACATCTCAAAAAAAAAATCTCCATCTGCTTCTTTTCTTACGAAAATTGAAATCGATGTCTTTATTATAAGAGATCAAATAAAATAATCATGTAAATGAGAGAAATTTTCTAAAAGTCTATGCTTTTGATATTGAAATTCGAAAAATAATCAATGGGAGACAATAGGTAGCTTTATTAGCTTTGTGAATTGCCCCTAGTGTGTTTGCTTTTTAATTTAAACGCTTTTGTGTTTGAAGGTTTGAAGTCAAACTTCAAAGACTTTTTGCAAGGTGTTTGTTTGCAGCAACGTGTCTTGTCTATGGATTCTCATTCAAAATTTCAATTTATGTAAATAGTTAATTAATAAAAGCTTTAATTACACAAAGAACTTTCAAAACAAACGAAGTTATAATTTCTGAACAATCCTACCAGCCGAATCTAACTTTCATAGATTATACGACAAAACCCCATACTTTACCATTTTTCTGATGTGAAACTAATACTAAACTGTCGTTTGAAACTCAGAAAAAGGAAATAAATTGCTATTTATAATTAAGTGTTGTAATTTATTTTTAAAATAAACTCTTTAACTCAATTTGTGATCTGCTGCTATTAGCTAAACTTTCTCCTTATTTTTCAATCATTTCATTACCAAGTACAAAATATGATCATTCGTTGTTATGCTTTACAATTTCGAGCATTTCTAAGCTAACTTGCTTAGAAGTTAGAAATGTAACCTAAGCCTTTTTTTTTTCTTTGGAATGTTTTTAGCCAATTTTTACTCTGTCCTTTCACGGGAGATTTGGCAAGAGAAAGAGATGGAAATTACAACAAAACAATAATTAAGTTAATCACTTGTTGCGTAATTGATGCTCTGAAAAGGAATACTCTCAGATGCAATTAATTAAACTTTGCTTAAACGCAACATAAATTTGTAGCAAATGACTACAAAATTGAGCTTGATTTTATTTGTTTTTTGCAGGCAAATTTCGGAGAGAATTTGCACGAGCATTTCAAGAATGCTTCTGCTGCACAAGTATTTCCTCCTACCATCCTGCCACCTCCCGTGTGTACTCTTACAACCAACAGTATTCTATGAGAAACAGAAACATCCATCGTGTATAAATTCACCAATCCCCCGCTCTGCTGCTCTGCCATCTTTTTCCCATAAAAAGAAAGTTAGTTGACTTTCTCCATGATTGAGCATTTTAGTATAGTCAGTAGTTTAGTTGCTTTTAGAATTTATGTATATAATTACAGTGTGTTATTCTTATATTCTTTATCTTTTTTAAAATTATTTTAATACAAATTGTTTGGAAATTAAATTAAAATGGTTGTATTTAGTTATATTAATTATTTTAAAATCCTTTTACAGAAAAATTCCGGAAGGAGTTTCTTAAAAGTCTTGAAAACAGTGCTTGCGGAACATCCAATTTGAGGTTACCAGTAAGATCAAGACGGATAAATAAAAGAAGATTTCCAATAGCTCTCCGTCAATATTCTACACAATACTCCGCAAGCAATCTTCCTCATACTTCTACCATCAACTTATAATTTTCTATTCATTAATATTCATGTAATATCCTTTCATCCATTCTCATAATGTCCTTCTGGTCCAATTACAAAATCATTGCTTTGAAAAAGGTTATCCCTTGTCAAGTCCAAAAAATAAAATACTCAACTCAGTCAATTTAAATTATAAACCTGAAATAAAACAGGGTATTAAAAATCATTAAGATTATTTAGGTCAGTAATTCTTGTAAAGTATAATTTAAGATCAAAGAAAAACAGAGCTTTCTTAATATTTTTTCCCGAGATGAAGATCCAAATCGAGATCAAAGAATTTTACTTTTGTATCTGTGCAACAGAAGAAGCCAAATTATTCATTACTAAAAGGGGGCAAAGGTTCTTTGAATGAATTGTTTGCCTAAGCAAATCAAGGACCTTGAAAGGGGGGTAATTGTAATGTTGCTTAAAGTATTATTCATTGTCATTGTGTATCTCAACTTTAATCTTAAGGAAATACAAGTTTGAATTCAAGTATGGATAGTATATTGCTGTACTTTTGAAATGTTTTATTTTAAAATTATTTTTATTAGATCTCCACAAACTATATACTTTGTTTTTAGTAATTCTTAAAAAAAAAATTTATATTAATTGCAAACAGGGTAAAAGTGTAATGTGTAAAATTTTATGTAATTTCTGTATGTGATTTAAATTCATATTGTGATTTTGAACCTGGTAGAATTTAGAACCTACGTATTTAATTATTAAAATTTATTGTATCATATATATTGTATAAGTAGTTTCTAGATTGAAATCTATGAAATGATTAAATTTTTGGTGTTGTGTATAAGTGTAACTGTCAATAAATGAAAACAAAAAATCTAAAATTCATTTCTGTACCCATTGACTATAAACTCCTACGAATTTAAATATAAGTTTTCTAGATTTTACAACCACTTTTCATTGTTTAAAAATAATAATTGGGAAGAACAATTGCTAAATATTTATTTTATTTATTCGATTAAGTTCCGAGTAAAAATCAAAATTTCCTATTAAATATGGGGATGGAGTTGTTCTTGAAATTAAAGTTTGTGTTTAGCATCCTTGTTAAGAACAGCAATATCATGAGCGCTGATAGAGTATTGTGTGTCAACTCCTTCAACTTGGGTATGGACATCAGCTTTTCCGTTGACTAAGTCGATTTGAGGTCCAGCACCGATTGGTTCAGATTCCTCACTGAAATTAAAAGAAATTAGTTTACGTTACGACGAATGTATCTTTGTAAATTTCTAATATTTGTAATATATTAAACTTACGAAAGGACTCGGTATCCATTTTCATCAGCTTGATATTTGACAGTTCGCTTGAAGAATCCGTCAGTGTAGCTGTAAGATCCCTCAACCTTAAAATAGAAATTTTAAAATTGATTTTTTATAAACACGATGTTGTAAAATATTTTACTTTTAATCCATCACGGGTTTCATGGCGAACTTGCGATTGGTCCATGATGGAGTCATCAACAGCAGAAGCGAAGGAATATTTTGCACTCTTAGCTTGTTCTTCAGCGATTTTTTCATTCTCTAATCTAGTATTGCTATGAGAGTATCCAGATCCACGTGTGCTGGAGTAAGTCTCATGTTCAACCGGTTTGGCATAAGATGGTGTAGCAGGTGCAGGATGACCAGGTAGCTTCAGATCTTCAGGATGTAAGATTTCCTCTGATGATACATGACTATGACTTCTGTGGCGTGTGCTGTAAGCTACAGATACGGCGACAAAACCGAGTAAGATAAGAGCGACCTGGAAATAAATAGATTAAGATTTATAAAATTGATGCTAAAGAATTTTAAATGGGATTTAAAATATTTTTTCAAAAATATAAGAGCAAAATTTTTACCTTAGTGTTCATTTTCTACTTTATTTTGTTTCACTGAGCTCTGGATAAGCTAATAAGAATTGACTGACTGATAACTCAATTTTCACAAGTTGAGCCTTTTATACTAAACTAAAGTGTACCCTTAAGGTCAACCCTTTTCCTTTTCTTTAAAAGTTTGTTTAACGTCAGGAAGATGCCTTGAACTGGATTCTATTTTTATCTCTGCGTAAACAAGAGAAAGCTATCCTTGTTTTAGTTTTCACAAAAATGCTAAAGGCCATCAGCATAAGAAAGTCAAAACATATTTTTGTTTACAATTTCAGCGAAGAAATTTTTTTTAAAAAAGTAATTTTAATATAGCTGGAATTCGTTTACAACATATACAAAATTCTGTTGTAATTTTACATGAATGGGATAAAGTTTCCTTTAAGAATTTCTACACAAGTTGAAGAAAATTTCTAAAGTGAAGTTTACGTGTGCATGATTTGATTTGAATGGACACACGAAGCATGAATCTCATTAGTCCAGGGTTAGCCGCAGAAAGCTGGCTGTAGAGGTTTATGCCTGAAATCTTGTCCAGCCGTCTGCAGCAGGATCCTCATTTTCAAATTTAAACTAAATAAATCCCATTCGTTCATAAACTTAGTAGATCATCTGCGATTATTTTTTATTTGCTAAGCAATTTAATTGCAACTATTAATCTAATCAATTTCTCGTGTGTAATTTTCAATTGTATTTTTCATAGAACACGAAGACTAATACACAACTCAGAAAACATCTTCATCTGAAGAATATGATTGAATACTGTATTGTCTCTGCAATTGAAATCTACTTTTATCATTTCCAGTTAAAACTTCTTCAAAAAGTGGATGTTTTGACCCTGTAGAGATGTTTTTTTCGAAAGAATTTTCCTGATTGTTTGAAAAAACTTCTGAAGTTTGGTTTAATTCATTATCACCTGCTGCTGTCAGTGCTGTCAATATATTTAGAGGAAACTCATAATCATATTCACTTTCATTGGAAATGTTTACGACTGGAATATTAAATCCTTTGCTATTGAAGTCCTCATCCGAAGAATCTGAAATATATGATTTGGGAAATTTCTGCACGAGGTGACTCGGTGTTGACGGCAAATACGGACTTATAGGATAGCTCGGCATTTCATCAACACCGGTTTTATCTATGGAGTTTGCTTTAGACCCGAGTCTCAAGTATTTGGCTGTCATCGAGTTTGGATTAACAGCCTGAAAAAAGAAAAAAGTAGCTACTTGTAAGCCCATTAATGTGGAAATAATTTTTTCCAACGACCAGTTTTCTTTTTCATTTTATAAACATTATCAAAGGACTAATCCTTTGTTTGATAAAGAAAGGCAAAAAACCAATGCTTAGTTGACCATACATTATAAAAATTATTTCTTTCAAACGAAAATATACTTAAATAAAAGATTTGTATTGTACATATTAATACTGACTTTTAGAACAGCTTCCACGAATCGCGGTTGTTCATATTTGTTTTTAATTATAATTTTTTCCTCCGAATCCACATCAAGATTTGAGTCAACGGGGCTTTTTGATTTTCTTCTTACAGCAGCGTCTTTCTCGGCTTTTCTTTTTTTAATATTTTCACGAATGAGTTTTCTTAATAAATAAATAAATAAATAATAAACTTTGTATGTAATATCAAACATAAGAAATTGTTTTTACTTAGCCTTTTTTCTCAAACTGTCTTGAGCTTGAGGATAGTCTTTGATTGCTTCATTTAAATCCGCTTTGTTCAACACAAAAAGATTTGCAAAACCTGCGGTTCTATAATTATATAATTAGAAATTCAAGAAATGTATTTCTAAGTTTAAAAGTGTTCGGTCTGAACTTCTTACAGATAGGAATTTATTTGTAATAGAAATAACCCAATATCGAGGACTTACTTGACATCCGCAGTTCTTTTTGTCATACCTCCGATTGCCAATAATGATATTTCGCCAAATACTGAACCCGCTGAAAGAGTAGCTAATACATCATGTCCTGCAGACCCTCCTAATACGTCCACCCTTCCAGTTTTAATTATGTACATTTCCTTTCCAACTTCACCCTAATAAAGTATTTAAATTTAGTCATTTTATAATGAAAACAAATGATAAACTGCTTAAAAGCAAAAAAATCGCCATTTTCAAGCAATTTTATACAAAGACCTCAGTGTTACTAGTTTTAGTTATTTAGTTTTTGGGAGCAAGTAAAATAAAAAATATTTATTATTAATTTAGTTAATTTATTATTTAGTTATTATTTATAATTGGAGGAAATGTTTGTTTCAAATAGAAAATACTGGTTTGTTTAATATTTTTAACAGATGAAGCGTGGCTTTCTCAACTCAGCCCTTCAGTAAATTGTTAATTTTCCAATTTTCACAATTTAAACTTTCAAAATGCTCTACTTGTTTCATTTAATATTTTCATCAACTATTGTGAGTAAAAACTTGTTATGATTCTACTAATTATTTCAATTAAAGCTTGCCTTGATAGTAAAAGTTTTTAAATACAGTACGCGTGCATAACAGTTAGACACTTAATTTTAGATAGTCATTCAATACAAGTGAATAATTATTCCCAGCTGGAACTTATTAATTTTATGATGTTGTCTAATTTCAGGGAAGAAAAATGAATTAAAAGTAAATGAGCCTTCCATTTTTAATTTAATTCTTTTAAAGTAACTGTTCCAGTTTTAATTATTGTTTCATCCAAGGCTAATAAAAAAGTCGAAACTTTAAATGAAATTTTCTTAGAATTTATTCACATTTTGACATTAATGAAATTTAACATTATCTTACATGAAATTAACTTTAACAAAATTAACGAATATTTAAGAATGTTTTTTTTTCAAAATCAAAAAGTATTAGATCAATTTTATTTAAGTATCGAGTACAAGGAATGTTATTTGGAAATTTTTTCTATTGAATGAAATTGATTTTTTAACAATTTATGACGGAGATTTTATTACATTCGACAAAGCTAAAAACTGAAAGATGACGTTCATTCATTACCTTTCGGCAAATGTAATCTCCTGGGAGAAAGATGATTGAACGTAGCTTCGTGACAAGATCCCTTAGAAATGCTGTTTCACAATTTTGGAAAAGTTTTACTTTGCTCAACGTCTCAATGTGAACGTGAAGAGCAATGTCTGCTTGCATCTTTTGTGGAAGTTGAGCAATAATCATACTTTCGTCTAATAAAGAAAATGAAGTTAAAATATCACGTATGAAATCTCTTAAAAACCCTTACTTAGAGTTTTCTGTTCTGCCCACGTGTAATTTAGCCAAGATTTAACTTTATCTTGCAAATGCTGGGGTACATCAAGTCGATGAAGGTAATTGAATGTAGTGTAGCATACTTGACGATATTCTGTTTGGGCTTTTGTTGCAGTTGCAATTATGTCACGAATCTACACACCATCAAAACGTGGATTTAAAAATTCAATTTTATTAGGAATTTTTTTTAAGAGAGAGTGAAATAGAATTGGATTCAAGCCTCTTTGGAACAAGGTCCCTTGACAAGAAGAAAGTACTTCGCCAAGAAGGTCATCCAGTAACTCTGCTATTTTCAAAAGTTGGAAAAAAACTTCAAATAATTTTCTAATTCAAGTTTCTAGGAAGTATTCTCATTAAATCAAATTGGAATTCAAACAAAAAAGGATCTAAAGTTTTTTTTCCAACTTTTGAAAAAGTCGACCAGAGATTTGTGAATTTGTTTATTTTCTAGAAAAGATTCTAGGTATGGATTATCTATAAGAAAAATGGTTGCTATTCACACTCTCTAAAGTCGACTTCCTGGAGAACCTTTTAAACGACTTTCTTTGACGTTGTCATTTCAAAAAACCTTGAATTGGATTCATAGTTTCATTTCAATCCGCTTTCAAATACAAAAATAATTCCACTAGTTAAATGACGACATTAAAATGATAAAAGTTTGAATTCTATTCAATATTTGAAATCACAGTTCCTTCCATGCAAAGAATGTTATGAAGAATGTAGAAAGAAATAGTGGCTTTACCTGCCCAATCAGAATTGCAAACACAAAAACACCGCTGAGCCATGCAAAAGTCATGAATAAGTACTCAATCTCATTCGTAGGCTTTGGATTTTTTCCTATGGACGTTGCAGTTTTTGTTGCAAAATAGAAGCATCTGATATATCTGTCCCCAGTCAAAAAGAATAAAATAATAATGCAGTGCCAAAATATTTTCAATATGATAGTTATACGGATGGCCTCCATGGTCTCTGGGAAAGTATCCAAAAGTCCATTCTGTTGACCCATGACCTTCCCATCTTGATAGAGCATAGTAAGCTGAGGCGTTCAAATGTATCATATAAATCATATACAATAAAGTTTTTCCAATCCTTGCCGTATATGGTGAAGATAACTTGCTATCTAATCGACCAAATAATTCCCAATATGTCTCAATCTATAGAAAACTCAAAACAAAAAATTGAGTTACTTTTTTGCTTAGAAGAATAACCTGTTTGTAAACTGAAACTAATGCAATTTTAATCTGAGCAATAAGAAATATGAATGTTTTAAAGGATTTAAAGGATTTTATCAAAGGAAGATTTAGAATTTGACACGAGCAATCATGGGAATAAGATCTGGAAGTTTAACGGAAGGAAAGAAATATGAGAAATGAGAAAAAGAATTTGTGTTGTTTATTTAAACCTTAAGTAGTCGTGGTATTCGAAGCCATGGCATGTTCACATAGAATATGGATGAAATTATGTCCGCTGGAAAGAGCGACATCAGATCGATCTGAAAAGTCGACATTAGTTTCTGTAAATCTCAACATTTTTTCCAATCATCTTATTTCCGCTTTCTTGAATATTCTAACTTACAATAAAACTTGAGGTTTTTAGGTAAATTTTCCAGGATTCTGTGACCGTCTGAATTGGAAATCCTTCTTGGACGAAACGGATGTGGCTCTTAAAGAGGATTATGTCAATAAGGTAGAATGAATCAGAGATGGAATCAATAAGAAACCAAATATGAGAATTCGTTTCCGTTTGATAAAGAAAAGCTTCACGAAGTGGAATAACCCAAGCATTGTATAGAAACCATCCGGAAATGATTCCCAACCACAATATGTACGCAGTACCTAAAATTCAAACCAAAATGTTTTCCTATAAGCAAAATTCTTCTAAATATAATTAATTAAAATATTTTAAACATTATAATATCAAAACTTTATTGAAGAAATTATTGGAAAAGCAGTGTGTATGCAAGTTCCGTTAGTAATTTAGCGACCATGCTTTTTTTCTTAATGGATAAATCACTCAAGTTAATGCAGCCAGCGTTCAAAAAGTTTGTCTGTAAATTGAAATTCATGTATCGAAAAAAAGTTAGGGGAAAAAGTAGTTAAAAATCAGATGTTGACAAAAAGTAAAAGTTTCCAGTTCTTTTTCGTTAAAAAGATATTTTTTAAACTTTAAGTAAATTTAAACAAACTTTCTAAATCTTGGTTTCAATTAAAACAACTTTTCATTTTCTTTTCGCTTACTTTGTGGATCAAGAAGGTATCTGAAGGTCAAAATTCGTAAAATTGATCCTGCCTGCTTTCTCCATTTTCTCCAAGATGAGTTTTTCGACTTTTTCTCTGCTGTCACTACTGATTGAGAACTCGTTCTTCTAGACTCGGTTGGTGTGGGAAGAAAAGCTTCGAGTCTGTTAAGCAAGTTATTTTCGGAAGGAGCTGTTGAAATTTCTGAAATATTCAAACTTATTCAAAAAACCTGTTAAATATAATGTAATCCTTGAAACAAGCATAGAATTCAGAATAAATTTTATTTTTAGTTTTAGTTTTAAAATTAAATAAAAAACAGAAGACGATTCTTCTTTTTATACTCATCCCTTAAAATTTAATTCATAAATATAAAAATACATAGAAATGGGCAGAAATGAAGCAGAAAAATGGTGTTTGATATTAATGTCACATAAAAAATAAAAGTATCTTTCGAAACTTTTATGCTACTGCCAACAATGTCTTTTGTCTTTTGACATGAAAGATCAAAAAATTTGCTTCAAGTTTCCAGACAGAAACCCTATTAATGAGAAGCCGCTTTCTCAGCATGTGAAATATAAATCCCCATTTTGAATCTTTTAATAAATTGTAACCTTAGAAAAGTTAATTTAATGTGACGGTAGAATAGAAATTCAAGTTTGAAAGTAAAAATGATCATAAGTGACAATGAATTATTCAAATGTGCCATTTGAGTTAATTTCTAACTTTTCTACTTCCGTTGAAATAGAGGCAAATGTTCATTTCCTTTTCAAAGAGAACAAATGTGTTGTACGAAATAAATTTATATTCGAAACTCAAAGTGAGGTGAATAAGTATGGTAATTTAATTTATAAAGTAAATATGTATAAAGGAAATCATCCTAAGATGATTCTACTCAAACAAAACATGGCATCCCAGTAAGTAGGATTTTTAGACGCCTGTATTAGTATCGTGGAAAAGGAAAAAAGTTTTTAGCTTCATTTAACAATTT